>OY282642.1:50836428-51051428 GCA_958299015.1 Tetanocera ferruginea | reverse complement strand
AGGATTTCAAGGATCACTTCTTTCAGTTCCTTTGGAAGAGTAGAGAAAATTATAAATTATTATTATTTAATCGAGTTACACACTCTGCAATATATTTACGTTGAATGATCGTTTTTCGATTTGACGTTGAAAATGCGTTGTTGCAATTTTCGACCAGATCTCCTCCAGTTTAGGTCCACACCAATCGAAGCCTAAAGAATTGATGGACTCATCAAAGACACGCATGATGCGCATGGCGTGTGTCTTAAATCTAACATTCTCCTATATAAATAACAATATATAGTAATTAAATATTGTTTGGATTCATTTTTGTCTACCTTTAAATCTTCCACTGGTAATTCTTGGAACATCGGAAACTTTTCTAAATTGGACGGATATTTTGTAAGGAAACGATAGAGTATCGCTACACCAGACTCAGCGGCATCCTGCATGGGAATTTCCCAGGTTTTCTTAATTTCATAAACTTCGTCACCGTTCATGTTGGAATGTTTTAGTTAATTGAATGATATGTCAAAGAATTTTTATATATCGCTGATTATCTGTTAAAATAAGAAAAACAAATTTTTTATAATTAATATTTTTATTCAATATATTATTTCTTATTATATATACATCGACCCTACTCATCGCCACTACAACAACTTGAGGCCGATTTGGCAAAGCTAAATTCAACTCACAAAAAAAAACCTTCTTTAACTAAATAAAATGCTATAATTTTCATATGAGGGAACATATTATAATCTTAATTTATTATAGCGCTTAGCGCTTAGTTTTCTTTGTAGCTTAAAATGCAAGATAATTGGAAATAGACTGAATGTGATATCATCGTATTTACTCGAGATTTTTTTTTTTTTGTCGTCGCTGAAAACAATATTCTAAATAATTTAACAACTGAAGACAAATTAAGTAACTTCTTGAGCAGTTTAAAAGGCATTTAACTCAATTGAAAATTTTTTGTGTCTGACATAACAAAAAACTAGTAAGGTATTATTCGACTTGGCCGAAGTTAAAATACTCCCACGGCCGATTCTCAAGGGTAAAAAAATCTTAAATTGGAGCACTTTTTGTATGAGATTTTAAAAGGTTTTATTATTTTTATGTGTCTAAAATACTTACGCATCAAATTGTTTTCCTGCAGCTTAAATATGAGCCTTTTTATAAAGTTTCAACTAGGGGGTTGTGTGAGAGGTTGTGTGAGAGGTTGGCGTGTTGGTGGTGGTTTCAGTTTTGTAGCTTAAATATTAACCTTTTTATATAGTTTTCACTATAATGGGCTCTATGGGAGAGGGGGGTGTTAGTAGATTAATGATGCCTATTTTTTTAACACACCTCAGTTCAAATATAAAATACAAAAATACCGAATTTCAGTTGTGTAGCTTAAATATTAGCCTATTTATAGAGTTCTCACTATTATAGTGCAGAGAAAGGCATAGTTTAAATTTTCAATCACACGGGTTTGGAAACAAAATGCTGTTTGCGCGACGTCGACACACGTTCACTACAAGCTACTTCGTGTTGCTTACGATCGTGTTTATTCGGCTGTTGCTTTGTTTT
The DNA here is from genome assembly GCA_958299015.1 of Tetanocera ferruginea. NCBI lineage: Eukaryota > Metazoa > Arthropoda > Insecta > Diptera > Sciomyzidae > Tetanocera > Tetanocera ferruginea. Next base: position 51,049,874 of record OY282642.1, on the reverse strand, counting down.
TATTTTGGCAGCAAATCAAGTCAGTTGTAGGGATGGGCACATTGACAAAAAAAACTTACTTTGCAGTTAACCGGTTTTTTGAATTTCGATCTTCAACCGAAACTAAAAACCGAAGTAAAACACTGGTTTTCCCAAAAACCCATCGTTTCTTAAAGATATATATTTTTTTAAAATATATGCATTGAACTTTAAAGAATTATTTTTAAAAGCAGCTCACAAAATTTTGTTTTTTTTTGTTGAAGTGAAACTTCTTTAGCCACGTATACAACATACGGCGAACGAAACTGGTAGTAAAATCGATGAAACGAATGAAACTGCGGCGAATTAAGGTGAACTGAGGTGAATAAGGTGAATTTAGTTGAAACTAGGTGTTCGCAAAACCTTATAAATTAGAATTCATAAGGTGTTCGGAAGAAAAAAAATTATCATACAATGGTTTGTGTCCGAACTAACAGATGAATTAATCAACAAAGTTTTAGACCGCACTTTTTAAAGGTGGAATTTTCAACTAGATACGTTATGCTCAAATTTCCAACCATGACACGTTACGCTGGAACTTTCAACCAGTATGCTTCAATGGCCAATCGGATGCAATAAGATTATCTGAGGTCACAAGAGGGTCATTTGCACTTTTATGGATTCCATGGAGCAGTTGGACAAAAATGGATGATTCTATGGCCAATCAGATGCAATGGGATTATCTGAGTTCACACTTTTATGGATTCCATGGATGATTTTGACCAAAATGGATGATTCTATGGCCAATCGGATGCAATGGGATTTTATGAGGTCATTCGCAGGTGGTCATTGAAACTTTAATGGATTCCATTTTTAAGTACATTTTTTACAAGACGAACTCAATTTATAATGATGATGATGAGAAATGGGTTCATACGGGCTGGGCTGCCCGACCACACACAAAACTGATGCCAAAGTCCAATATTCACAGTGACAAGGTCCTTCTCAGTGTTTGGTCTCTGTATTTGGTGGGGCCGTGATGTACTTAGGCTGTTACAACTAGATGAAGCTATCACAGAGTAACTCTACCGAACTCAATTGATGCGTTTGAACCGAGCATTGAAGCAAAATGCCTTCGCGTCCAGAGTGCGATCAAAGGCACAACAAGGTAATTTTGCAACATGACAACGATCAACGTTACGCAGCCGGTCAAAACATATCTTGAAACGCTGAAATGGAAAGTTTTATCGTAGGGCAAACAGTAGTATTTGCTTTCTTTGATGACGCATGACCTTGAAGATCAGCACTTTCGCTCTTCGGCAAATCCAGAAAATGTAAACCTCAACCTTAAAAAATAAAAATGCTTTAAGTTCAATAAAAAATACATGGAACGTTAAAAATATTGTTTGTGTTTTCCTGCGGTAAAAGCATTTTGAAAAAAAAACATATTGTATACTTAAATTTTAACTGATTTTATTGAATGTATTTGTAATCTGTAGCAAGTTAAAAAAATGTTAGATTTTTTATTTTTTGTAATTTGGTATTTCGCGATTTAAATATCAAAGCACCGTTACATAATATTCACAATTGAAACATTTTCTATTGAAAAGTGAGTATTTAAATTTTTAAAGAAACTTATTTTCTATCGAAAAATAAAAATTAAAAAAGTAATTCAAGAGTGAAACGTGAGTGACAATTTTTATTGATAAGTTGGATTATTTTGGAAAATAATTGCCTGGAATAATTTATGTCTCGAATTTATTTTCAAAATTAGATTAAGTGATTTTTGCATTTTTTTAAATCAAGCAGACGCAATTATTTTTCATTAAAAAAGCATTTGAAGAAGTGAAACGTGAGTGACAATTAATTTTTTTTTTGTTTATTTTTGTATTAGAAATGAAAGAAGATGACGAAAACATCAATAAAAAATTAAAGTCGACCCTAAAATGACGTATGAAAAAAGATAGAGAAAAATTATATTTAAAACTGGATTCATCTAAGAAAAAAAAATTTCTCAAAGATTAAAAAGATCCAATTAAATCATTATTTGAAGTGGTTGGCCTCGACGGAATCGCTAATAGGCCAGTCATATAGTCAAATTTGGCGCGGTCCTTGGCTTTTAATGAGCGTAAGGATCAACGAATTAGGCTTAGTGATATACATGCAGATCGAATACAGAACCGGAATTAATTTTGTTACAATGATATATTTCTGAAATAATTTTTGTATTGTTTTTATATTATGAATTATTTTTTAACTATATTATGCTTTACATAATTCTTTCCATACAAATTTTGTTTTTTTTTTTTATAAAAATGTCCTTAATATTAAGAAACAATTTTTTTTTATAAAATATTCTTAATAAATTTCAACAGATTAACCACGATGCCAAAAAGGGCAGTTAAAATTGATTTGAAACGTGAGTGACATCGACGTGAAACGTGAGTGACAAAATCAGTATATGAAAAAATTCTTAAAATTCTGAGAGAAAACTTAATTTTGTAACGTGAGTGACACCGGATTTGCCGTCTTTTAAAATAAACTTAATCTTCTCTTGGCTTTATATGAAATGAGACTTTTTAAGTAAGACTTAATTAAAAACTCTCTAAATTTTTGGGTTAAAGTTTCACTTATACCGTGTGTGGCGGCCACACACATATATATTTTTTTTTTGTTTTTATTCTGCATTAAATCTTTCAAACATTTTTAGAAAATTCGCAATATTTTGTATCTTTTGCAGTTAATAAAAAAAAAAATGTTTAATCACTACTCTCTAAAAATTCTTCTAATTTATTTTCAAGTAGCTCTAATCTGTCATTTATATGAAAAAAATCAAAACAAAACAAAAAATTATTTTCGAAAAATCCATGATAGAATAATTTTACCAGGTAGTGTTGACAAATGTTGATTCTCTCAGCTACAAGTAAACGAACCCTTGTCAAAAACAGCTGTTCGTTGTTATATTCGTTGGCCACATTCAGCTGTGTCAACTGTTGTGACAGCAACACACCGGGGAGCGCTATTATCGGTATTGAAGTTTCAGAAAAATTGTCAAGTTTATGAAATATCAAGCTTTATATCAAATACGAATGGAAATTTTACCGACATATTAAAAATTTTCTATTTTTAAATGCATTTTAATGTGCAACTTCATATTTGTGAGCATCAAGTTTTGACTTAGCAGTTGGCAACTGTTGGGTACGCTGAATGTGACCAGTGAAAATTAATTGTATGCTATGACGGATTGTGAGCGCTCTCTTTCTTGTTATATTTTTTGACAAACGTTCGTTTCCAACAGAAACGTCAATACTACCTTGGAGTAATTATATCATGAAAAATCATTCGAAAAATCAAAACAAAAATCTAAAAATTTTTGACAAATTTTACTTTGTTTGAGAAAAGTAACAAGAACATATTTTAAGAGAGCTCAGAGGAATCTACCTTGTTACTAGAGCTCGCAAACTATCGATGGCACTATCGATACTATCGATAGTATCACACTATCGTGACTATCGATAGTTTTGGATGGACTATCGATTGGTTTTGATTTTCATACTAAATATCCGATGGACCGCAGTTTTTGCTTCACCCATGCTACATGTCGTACAACATGCAATGTCCATAGGACATGTAGTATAGTTTGAAAGGGCCTATTGATATTTATATTTCATTGACAACACTGTTTAAGTCATTGCCCTTGCTGTGAAATCTTGACAACATGGTAACACTGAGGTCAACTGGTAACATGATGACAATTGGTAACATGATGGCTCAGCAAAGCAAAAATATAAAATAATTAAAATAAAGTGAAATAATTTTATGAAAAATGTGAAATTGAAATCTTTTTCCGTTTAACCTCATGTTAATTTTGAAAATAAAACATATTTTCAAAGAAACGGCCAAAGAAACGGTATTCATAGCACATAACACTTTTCGAAAACTATCGATAGTCTATAGATAACTAGAAAAAAACTATCGCACACTATCGATTGTCACGACTATCGATACTTTGCGAGCTCTACTTGGCACTTAATGTGTTAAAAAACAATATTCTAACAAAAACAATAAAATAAATTTTTTTTATTTTTTACACACTTTATATTACTTTAATTAAAAAATTACTATTATTGCTTTTAACATTGTTGTTGCTTTTTTGGTATATCATGTCAAAGTAGACTAATAAAAAATATGCTAGTGAAAATATTTTATCCTTAGATGTGGGTTATTTTGGTCAATTAGTTTAAATTGAAAAATACAATCTATAGCATTTTTTCAAACTCGAAATGCAAATACAAATTTCTTGGACATGTTTTTTAAAAATATTGGACTTTTTTAACATTATAACAACATAAACATCTAGCATTCACACAAAACAGAATTTTTAATATATAATTTAAATTAAGAGGTGGACAACAAATTGGTTTTGATGAAAGCACTGATAGTTTTAAACTTTAAATGTTATGCAGCTAGTTGAAATAAAAAAATATTTTCGAAATAAAGAGCAAAACAGGAATATGTTAAGAACTACTACCGTTATCGTCGGTACTAGAATTAAGAAATTCTTTAAAGTAAGCAATGTTCAAATTTAAAAAACTAAACTTTTTTTACAAACGTAAAAGGTGGTCTTAAGATATAACTTTGAAAGAAACATTAAAAAAATAACTCTCCACCAGAGAAGTTGTAAATTATGAAACAATTTCTGTCAGCAATTGCTTTCAAGATATATTTTTTTTTCAACTGTAAGAATTGTCATTATTTCTAAACAAACAAAAAAGCTCAAACATCACGATTTGTTTACATTTTGTATTCCGTTCCCCTTTTAATTTCTGCACTTTATGTTTTCATTTCCGTTTTTCGTTTTTGTACATTTTTTGCACTGTCAGCTCATGCCGACAAACGTAAGCGATTTGTTGAGAAGACAGGCGAAGTAATATAAATGTACTGCCTGAGCATGACAAGATTTCATAAACTTCACAGCAAGAGACTGTATCACGTGTAGATGTTTTTGTTTTGTGATTTGAGCGTAATTTTCGTTTGATGTAAAATAAAAAATCAATTCCATCTGACAAAAAGATTATGTAAAAAAACAATTGATTTTTAAAATACGTATTTCGAAGTTCTGAATATGATAAACATAATGTTGTACATCAAAAGATATACATGTCATTTAATTTTGCAATTACCTACAATGCTCTTATGAAAGTTGTGAACTATTCATATGCATAAGTTGGCTCAAAACATCACTGACACGTCAATCTGTTATATATAATTGACATATAAATGTAACAGTTGAAACAATATTCAATTAAATTATGTCTTAAATATTTCAGCACTTTAAAAACAAGTTTTTGGCTTCATGCCTGCTTTACTGTTATGCTTACCACTCTAAATGTCAGTCATCTGTCACACTCACGTATAACTTTGTAACAGCTGTTGTGGTCTGTCACTCAGAGGTGAGTGCCATGTCAATCTGAGTTTGTATGTGTGTGCTTTGTTTAATGTTTGTGTGTTTAGTGCATTGACGGGCAACTTTGCACACCTATACTTTCTTATCTTGAGTATGTATTAAGGAGCGCTTTAAAGCTTACACTGAAAACAATGCAGTGCTAAAGCTCTTTTTGTAGTATCATTGGGTGACTTTTTTTTTGTGCTTCGATTTATATAACGAATTTAAATGAACTTGTAATGGACGGACTATGAAATGCAAACAGACCGACAGATGGATAATATGAATTATTAAACACAGAAAGTGGAGTTTTACAACTATTTTTAATTTTTATTTTTAATTTTTAGAATTTTTACAACTCTTAATTATTTCTTTTTACCAACGAAAGTACCAATATATTTTAATCTGAAACTAAAATTGGCATTTCTACTAAAATGTTAACATTTAGTAACATTAATATTAAATAACATTAAAACAGATTTTTGCTAATCAAAATTGTTTGATTAGCAAATTTTACTTCCTTAGATACACCATGCAAAGCGCCACGCCGTTATTTTCTAAAAATAAAAAATGTTGCTCATACATACGTGTAAACATAAAATTTATTCAGTGTAATATCTCGCAATTTTTTTTTCATGCATTCAAGGAACACTCAAGCGCAGGTCTTGTCTGCTTGACGTTTGCTTGGATACTGAAGCTTTGATCGTTCTGTACGTGAGATGAATACATATTTTCATGCACTTATACAATCACAAGTGTGCAAAGCTGCCCGTCAATGGTTTAGTGCACTCAATTGTTATTTCAATTAGTTCGAAATCTGAATTGATTGAAATTCCTTCACGTTACATTCAAAACTCAAGTTCTGAGTATTCTGACATTTTTCCAGTGTACGTTTAGAGAGAGTATGTGTGTGTGTGTGAGTATATGTATGTGGCAATCGGTATGTCAATGTTGACTTTGCTATGTGTTTGCTGATACGGTATATTTTTTTCTGCTAGTTTGTTCGTTGATTTAATTAAATATATATATTTATTCTATTTACTTGGCTACAAGTACTCAGATTTTGTTTTTTTTTTTAATGATGCTTTGAACGATGCTGCTCGTTGTGTCGCGTTTTATAATTAAAAGTGACAACTTGTTGATGTGCTGAGATGTGCTCGCGTGAACTTTGACATGTGCTCGACAGAATAATTGAAACAATTTGCTTTCACTTTTGTTTTGTCATACAAGATATTACACGTGATCTAATCTTACTTTCACTTATTGTGCCTTCAACTTAGAGGGCTATTTATATACAATTTAAATGATTTTAATACACATAATAATTTTGAATTTTTAAAATCACTGATTTCACTTTCGAAGATACATTCCTTGAAAGGACAATATTAATGTTATATAAGTCGTGGACGACTGACTTAAATCGAGTCATGATTTCCATAAAAAATAATATTAACTGACATCAAGGGCATCCACAGGGGAGAGGGAGGCAATGGGGCATTTGCCCACTGATCGATGAAAACTTTTTAAATAACTTTAATAAGTATGTTCACGCAGAAAAAAATATATTTACCACAAACATAATGGGAGAGGAAACTATTATGTTTGAAAACGTCATGAGAGCAAACAAGATTTGTTTGACTAGAAACATGTTCCTATTTTACGGTTACCATAAATAGTTTGCGTAAGCAAGTTACTTTGTTACGATAAATATATTGTGTTCACTAGCAACTATGATAATTTGAAGCAATAAATATGTTATGTTTACTGTGACCAGTTATAAGGCAACTAAGTTCATAGTAAGTTAAGTATACAATTTGACCACGAGCAAAATTTTTATTTCGTGGTTCAGTTGGTTAGCGCTTGTTAATTTGATTTGAATTTGAATATCCCAGGTTCAATTCTCAAGCCAAACGAGATCTAATTATACCCTAAACCTGAAAGGTCAGGGTATATTAACTTTGTGCAAACGTTTGTAACGCATAGAACGAAGCGAGTCCGGTATAGAAAAGTATATATATTCTTGATCAGCGTCACCACCTGAGTCGAGCTATCCATGTCCGTCCGTCCGTCCGTCTGTCCGTCTGTGTGTTGTCCGTATACACAGGATAAGAAGAAGGAGTAGAGATAATTGGATGAAACTTGGTACACATGGTCACATGCACCCAAGGATCTGCACTATTGAATATTTTTGGAATCCGCCCACGGACACGCCTACCTCCCATACAACGCAAAAATTGAAAACTGCATAACTCAGCTCATAATTAACCTACAACAATAAAATTTGGTGTGCATGTATTTTATGTCAACACAAAGACGTCTTCGAAAAATGGACGTCATCCGTTTACGGACACGCCCACCTCCCATACAACCCAAAAATTGAAAACGCAATAAATAAGCCTGTGTTTAACTAAAAAACCTTAAATTTGGCACATATGTTTTGTATAACAAAACAAAGATGATTTTGAAAAATGGACATCATCCGCCCACGGACACGCCTACCTCCCATACAACGCAAAAATTGAAAACTGCATAACTCAGCTCATAGTTAACCTACAACAATAAAATTTGATATGTATGTGTTTTACGCCAACACAAAGATGTCTTCGAAAAATGGTCGTCATCCGCTTACGGACACGCCCACCTCCCATACAAGCCAAAAATTGAAAACGCAATAAATAAGCCTGTGTTTAACCTAAAGAGCTAAAATTTGGCACATATGTTTTTTATGACAAGACAAAGATGGTTTTGAAAAATGGACGTCATCCGCCTACGGACACGCCTACCTCCCATATAGCGTAAAAAGTTGAAAACTCAATAAATAAGGTTATGTTTGTCATAGAGAAATTAAATTTAGTATGTATGTATTTTATACCAAAACTAAGGTGTGTTAAAAAATTGGGAGTAGTCCGTCCAAAAACTCGCCCACCTCCCATAGCGAAAGCACAATAAAGGCATTAACTGTGAGCTACGGGAATAAAACTTGGTATGTGTACATTTTTCATCAACATTTAAATGCACATAAATTATAGGCTTCATTATCCCACGGACACGCCCATTTACAATAAAAATTTTTTGTTTTTGAAAAGTGGGTTTAGGGTATTTCATAGTCGGCCTAGACCGACTTTAGACTTTCTTTACTTGTTTTATTTTGTTTTTATTAAAATTTATACAAGCAAATAATTTTAGGAAAAATTGTATATCATTAAAATGGACCAATTTGACATCACCGGGATTTGAACGCGGACCGTATCTCATCGTAGTCCAACACACTAACCATCATGCCAATCGCCTGATGTCGTGTGAGCGAACAAAATTCAAACAGAAGAAGCAACCGAACACGAATATTGCATGAACATATAATGTTCTATAGAATCATGTTGTATGTTTCTGACAAATACGATATGATCACGGCAAAAAAATTACTGTTTTTGTTGCAAACATATTGCGGCTATGTTTTCAACAAAACTATTTTTTATCACATCTATATAAATATGTCACATCCTGGAATAAGAAGCAAACATTGAAATGATTGTCACAAGGATAGCAACATGAATAACAAACAAAGTATGGTCAGAATTGTAAGATATATTTACAGTAAACAGAAATATGTATGCTTACTATAATCAAAGTTGAAAATATAATTTTTCTGCGTGTATGTTAATATATTATGTAGGCATACAGAAATATTTTTTATTTAAAATTATAAATTAAGCTGAGTTATATCGATGGTTAAGCTCACTAAAGTGATAAGTGACCTTTTCACGAATATCATGTATTTTAAATACGCAGGTTAACTTTTAAGACTTGAGATATCGTGAAATTACTGTGAATATGTCCTTTTATCAGTCTATTAACCCTCTGCTCTCGTCTTATTTTATATCGAGCTAAGCTCTTTCATCTGTAAGTATAAAGATCTTGGTGTAGTCTTTGATTCCAAGTTTACTTTTCGTGAGCATTTGGATTATATCATACGCCTTAGGCTGCGTGCATAGTAAACGCCGATTCAGACAGACAGGCAGATAGAGTGTGAACAAGAGAGATAGATAGCTATGTGTATCTCGTTTCTTCGCATAGATATTAACCTGCCTGCCTGAATCGGCTTTTACTATGCACGCGGCCTAAGGCGTTCGATATGCTTGCTTTTATAAAGTGTTATGCTTCATATTGTAGAGATCCGCATACATTAAAGACTTTCGGCTGTATTCATAAAAAATATCAAAAGCAGTATTCATAAATGTTCAATAAAGACAAAAACCTCTTATAAGGCTTCTTAAATGAGAAACCTTCAATAAACCTTTGATAAAGCATTTTTAAAATTTGTACTCTCATCTGCGCACAAATATTGCCAAAAATACTAACCGCCCGGAGCGCCGGCGACTGGAGGGCGCCACATAATTTGAATAACTATCTGTATAAATATATAAAAATCTCTATAAATATTAAAAATTTAATTTAAATTCAGCGTTATGAACTTATGAACATATCTTGTAGGAGTGAGAATAAGTTTTTAGCGTTTATCTACCACGACCTAAAATGTTGTTGCTTGTCTTGTCGTATCCCTCACTGACTTATGTAAGGCAAAAGAAAGACGCAGTTAGCGATAAGCTAGAAATATTAACTTGTACTAGACTTACTGTTTACTTTCTTTTCATTTCTGCCAAAAAAAAACTTAAAACGTCGTAATACGTTCGTAAAACGAATATTTTCTAAACTAATGTTGATAACATAATTTGGGCTCGTTGTCCATCGAAAACCAAGTTGCAGTAAACCTATATTTTGACAGTCTTATAAAGGGAATTTGATGACAAAAAAGCTAGGAAAATATTGCTTTAGATTTTTTTTTAATATTAGTTTTTCCATTATAATGAATGGATAAAATATGTAATTATTATTAATAAAAAATAAATTTTTGAAGTGGTTTATAATTTTATAAAAAATATGGTACGCAACTGAAAATATCCTTTTGTAATTAAAATAACATATAACATATTTTTTTTTTTATTGGATTCACAACAGCCATATTTCATATTTGTACATGTTTTGTTACCGAACAATTGTAGTGAGTCGCAACACTGATTGTGATACTGGTTAATGGAGTTGTTTCGTATGATCCATCCATCGAAAGTATGTTATTAGTGGATTTAATATTATTAAATGGGAACTATTTTTTGTAATCTTAACCCTTCTTGACTTAATCCATACGCAAATCTAGTAAAGATTTATCTCGCGCAAGAATAACATTGAATCTAAAATACTTGATTGTTCTTTTGTAGGTTTTTTAGTATTAAGTAGTGTCCGACCGAACGTGAATTTTTGCCGAAGCCGAAGCCGAAGCCGAAGAAGAAACAAATGTTTTCAAGTAAAAAATTATAAAGTTATTCTTTGCTTTTGTTAAGGGCCGATGTTGAATGTGAACCACACCTAAACGTCAAGTTTTTTCTGCATTTCATTTGGCATTTCTCCATTTCAGACTAACTCAATTTGAACCATGGAAAGATACATAATCGAGCCACGCGTTAAAGTTATTCAAGAAATAGCAACAGTGGATGATCATTTTCGAAGAAAATCATCTTCAGTGATGAGGCACAGTTTCACCTCAGTGGATTCGTCAATAAGCAGAATTGCCGCATTTGGGCGAATGATAATCCAAGAGTGATTGTCGAAAAACCATTGCCCATAAAGGGTGACTGTTGGTTCGGTTTATGGACTGACGGCATCATCGGACCGTATTTTTTCCAAAACTAGTCCGGTCAGGCAGTTACTGTGAATGGTGTTCGCTATCGTGAGATGATAACGAACTTTTTATGGCCCAAATTGGTAGATATGGATGTGGAAAATATGTGGTTTCAACAGAACGGTGCCACTTGCCACGCAGCTGACAAAATAATAGCTTTTTTGCGCGACAAATTCAATGGCCGTATTATCTTACGTGGTGGCGATGTCAATTGGCCGCCAAGATCATGTGATTTGACACTGTTGGGACTTCTTTCTTTGAGGTTATTTGAAAGAAAAGGTGTACGTCGATGAGCCAGCAACAATTCAAGAGCTAAAGGATGAGATAATTCGGCACATTAGCGGCATAGAACCTCAATTATGCCTCAGCGTCATCGAAAATTTGTACCATCGGATGGAGGTGTGCCGCCGAGGTCACGGCAGCCATTTGGCGGATATTTTGTTTAATACATAATTGAACCATACCAATATTATAATAATAAAAAGAAATGACGGTAATTTTCTGAATAACTTGTGTTTTGTCAAAATCAGCATCGGCCCTTAAAATTAAACCACCTTTAATATTTATTTCAGTACAAAAAACTTACTGAAATCATTAAGGGGACGTAACACCTTCAAAAATTTTTTTATTTTAATGTTTTAAAATGCGTATAAGTTGAATAGAAAATAAGATATCGTTTTGAAAAATTAAAAATATATTTTTTTTTTTAAAAACTACTCAAAAAAAATTATTTTTTATTATTTTAATCAGATGTATTGCTACAGGAATTTTTTTAAAGAATCATTTACTTAAATTGAAATTTTAATATTTTGTTTTACACTTGTCGATGTATGGCATGAACTACGGACAGAAAAATCGGTTCTATAGTTTTTGGCCAATATTGTCCAAAAAAACTTGTCAATTTTTGAAAAAACGCCGCCATATTGTTATTTTTTGACCAAACTTGTTTCTTCTAGTTCATTCCATGGCGGTTTTGATGCTGATAAAAACCCCGTTCTTTGTTTTTTTCCGATGGTCCAGTGAGTTGTTATCATGCCCGTTATGGTTTTTTGATGCTTTTTTAAAATAATTCCAGTAGCCATATTTGTAGATAAAAAAATCAAAAAAATTAAATCAAATTTTTTTTGTGGGATTTTTTTACTACAAAATATACATATATATAATTTTTCAAAATGATATCTTGTTTTTTATTCAACTTAAAGGCATTTTAAAACATTAAAATAAACTTTTTTGAAAGTCCCCTTAAATTCGAGTTAAACGTAAGAGTTTTTCTGCAAAATTCGGATTTTTCTGTAATCGAATTATTGACATCAGGATAAAGTAGAAGAAAATTGAATATATTTTCGATCCAGTCGAGAAAAGCTACATAAATGTAATACTAACTTAAAACTGGCTGAAAATTTCTAACGTTTATATTTCAGTCCATAACAAAAGCAAAAACGTAACAGTCGGACTCGCTGCATTTATCGTTTGAATAAAATTTTCAAGGAATGAACACCAACTCATGAGAGAACAGAAAAGGAGAGAAACACAAAGTGGACAATGAAAATGTTTCAAATGTTTACTGAATAATTCAAAAAAATTCAAAAAACTTATAAAAAAATTGTTTAGCAAAGCAATAATATTCGGCAAAAATAATCGGCCATTGCGGCCCAAGCAGAAGCCGAAGCCGAAGATCAAAATATAGGCCGATTATGCCGATTACCGAAGCCGAATAATCGGTCGGACACTAGTATTAAGTAGTGTCCGACCGAAGGTGAATTTTTGCCGAAGCCGAAGCCGGAGCCGATTCTTCGGCAAAATGTAAATAATCGGCCGAAGGCCGAAGCCGAATAACAAACAAATGTTTTAAAGTCAAAAAATTTATAAAAATTTATTCTTTGCTTTTGTTATATATTCATTTACAAGTACAAAAAACGTAATGAAATCATTAAATTCGAATTAAATGTAAGAGTTTTTCTGCAAAATTCGGATGTTTCTGTAATTGATTTATTGACGTCAGGATAACGTAGAAAAAAAATGTTATCAATTTTTGACCCAGTCGAGAAAAGCTACTAACTGATACTAACTGGGTCATTCCGCCGAGATTGATCACAAAAAAGCAAATTCGGTCGGTCAACCATTTTAAAAATTTTTTTTTTTTTTGTACCATTAATTTCGTAATGTTTCGGCACCTTAGAACTGCTTTAAAAAAATTTTTTTGTTGTATTTACAAAATGGCGACCATGTTTTTCATGCAACCACGAGCGATTTTCGTATTTATAGAGTTTGCGGTAATGATCATATCTCAGCTCCTATTCAACATACAGTAATAAATGAATAAACATAATATTAATTATACTTTAGGTTATTATCTTGAATATCAGAAAAATTAATTGTGATGTTACTTAATTTAAAAAAAAGTTAAAGTTTAAGAAAATAATCGTAATTTCTGGTAACTTTAAAAAAAAATTTAATATAAAGAAGTTAGTGGCAGACCTATTTTTTTGGTATAAGGTAATACGTCTAAGTAAGAACTTAAAATATAAATTTTTAAAAGTGACTAGATCATAAACTTTTTGGGTTACATCGCTTTGAAAAATAAGAAATCTGAAGTTTGTCCCAACTTTGGGGTCAAATATCTCCAATGGGCACTGGTGAAAAAATTTGAAATTAATGTTAAATAGACTACTTAATAAAAGGATTCTGATGATGTAAAAATTAAAGTGATTTTTATGGTTCATTAAAAAGATATAGCATTTTAAAATTCGTGCATTTTATTACATGAGGTATGAGTATTAAGGTGGGTCACCCCATATGGAAAAAAAGAGTTTGCATTTACCGCCCCTAATATGAAAGCTTATGTTGAGAGGATTTTTTGTGAACCCGAAATCTGCCCCAAATGGTCTTTTTTGTATAATTTCACCAGTTTTAACCCGATCGTGAAAAGAAGTATATCTTTGGATAGGTCTCAATTAGTACACAAGTACCCCAAAAACTTTAAATTTTTTTAATATAACAAAATTTCATAAAAAATCATTAAACATTTGTGAAGAAACTATTAAATTTCATTCGTAGGAAAAAAGTTACAGCGAATCAAAATTTTAGTGAAGTTCGCTTTCCGTTATAAAAACTTTCGATAGAGGGCGCTTAAAGTAATAAAATGCCGAAGGTCCAAATATCGGCCGATTATGCCGATTACCAAAGCCGTAGCCGAATAATCGGTCGGACACTAGTATTAAGCATTTTAGTACAATTAGACTGAAAGTCCTATTTAGTTCATCGACTCATGGCGAAATATCATAATTAATTATAATTTTAGATATATAGACTGAAAAACAAGTAAGATGTACATTAGGGCGTATCGAATTAAATTTTTTTTTCGAATTTCACATTCTAAGAGGTCTCAAAAGTTTCATGTGGTTGTCAAGATCTGCCAAAAAAAAATGTTATAAAAATAAAAAGACATTTTCCTGCCCCGCAAGGACAAAGTTGCTTTTTGAGAAAAACAGTAACAAATAACGATCTTAAAATGCTTTGATTTCTGTAAAAAAAAACTACATATGTCTAAAGGAAAAAATTTAAATACAGTTAAACTACAGTTAAATATCTTACCGAACACGATGATACTCACGATTTTTACCACAGTATCCTGTTTGAAGGATATTCGAGATGGCACATAACTTTTTATTGTAACCATTGAGTCTAAAATGTGATGGCATTGATTATAGTGTTGGCGTATTTCTTAAATATGATGAATTAATAATTTGAATAGTTTTTGCATATCAATTCTCTTGTTTTAGAGAAATGTATACTAGAACGCAATTTTTAACTTTTTCAAAAAAATGTATATTAGATTTTAGCTCTTAATAAACTCGACCGCGAAATTGCTAAAACCAAAATAATGCTTAAGCTTTTTCAGCAAGACCTCATAATCTAGTGTGTCGAAAGCCTTTGAGAAGTCAAGCAGAACCAAAACGGTAAGGTCACCTGAATCGTATACGAATGTCATCCATTGCTTTCAACATTGCTGTTGCATAACTGTGGTCAGCTCGAAAGCCTGACTGGTTTTCAGATAAAAGTTTGTGCTTATTTAGGTGGTTTACAATCTGAGTCGACAAAAATTTTTCAAAAATTTTGGAAAAAGCAGGTAGAATACTAATCGGCCGAAAATCTTGTGGTATTTTGGGACTGCTCTTTCTTCCAACTGGAGTAACAATTGGCTCATTCCATACAGATAAGTGTGACGTTTTGACTACTTTATCGTGCTGAAAATTGTATTTTAGAAGATGCCCGAAGGTTTCAAAATGCTAAAACATAATGTAATTATTTATACTAGTTTAATAGTTCCATTCGCTTAAACACCTGGGACGGGTGTGGCGAGCACAAGTTTAAAAACTAAAAATTCTGAGTTTAACATTGAAATTCAGTCCATCTGCCACAATTAGACCATTTTTGACTTGCATATATTCAAATTTAATATATTTTCTGTTGAATACCATTGCAAAATAACTTAATGGATAAAATAACCATCACATATTTTCGACACTAAAATCAAAAAAATATGTTTTTAATTAATGTATTAATTTAAAAAACAAAAATATTTTTTTGCATGAATTCTTTATCAAATTAGTACCTATACAAATAATTTCGATTTTTTAATATATTAAAAAAAAAATAAATTTTTTGCAAAAAATTTTTAGCATGAATTTTTGATTAAATTAATACCTATACAAATGATTTCACTATACATGAATTTACAAAACTTGTTTTAATCAAAGAATTTATTCATATACTTGCAAAAACTTCATTATTAGAAAAAAATTTTGAAAACCGTGCCGGGTGTGACCAACTTCTTGTAACGGAAATGAAGAATTAAAATAATTTATTGAATGAAAAAAGTTAACAAATTTATATTAAAGATCAACATCCTTACATTAGGTAAGTTTAATTCTTATCATAAGCCCATGTTGCTTCTTAGGAAAACTAGAGCATTATTCTGGGACGGGTGTGACACTGAAAAAACACTCAGTTTAAATATGTTTTCTTTGTTAACGCAGTAACCAATCGTTGTTATAAACTGTTCTTGGATAACATTGTAATCTTTTTTAACATTGTTAACCTAATTTTTTTGAATACGCATCAAGAGATGGCTGTATTCAACGTTTTAAATCTAAACAAAATATTTTAAGTTTTTCTCAACTCGGAGTTTGTTTAGTTAAATTGTAAAAAAAAACATAAAAAAGCATTAAAACTAAAAATAATTTTGCAAAAAGATTAACTTAAGACTCCATTTTAATGCGAGAACCAAAAATTATTTCAATTGAAAGCATTTTAGGATTCATGTTTCCGTTCCTCATTAGTGTGGAATCAGCCATTTGCAAGTTTCGATTTATCTGGAAAAACTCTTGTTGTAAACGAGAAATCAATAATATGTGTTGATGATTTAATGATAAGTAGTAAAATAAGCTTAATAAATTTTAAACCTATCTCATCGGCATCAATCGCATCAGACTTTATATCAAAAACGCACTTAATTATATCTTCTTCACAAGCCGTATCAAAATCGAACTTATCATTTAGATTTGGGATAAGATTTTCATTAATTTTGAATAATGAGATATCAGACACAGAATTGGCCTGCAAGAAAAATTCATTCATTGTGGTGTTGGCATCAACATTACACTCATTTTTGCTATTATTTCTAATGCTGATTGACTTTAGGTTAATCCAGAGTTGTTTAATTGGAAAATCTGTTGATAACTTGGATCGAAAATAAACCTTCTTTGCATTACGAATCAACACCGTCACATTATTTCTAATAACACGATATACCTCCCAAGTTTGATTTCGTTTTCAGGGATAGTAAAATTTGCTTAGATTTTTAATGGATTTTAATACTCTTCTACAGTAAACCATGGTTGGCTCGATTTCCTTACTTCAAATGTTTTTAAAGGTATATGTTTTTGAAACAAATAGTTTACATGCGAGCTGAGATGTTCAACTTTATCATTGACGTTTATCATTGTGAACAGCCAGCAGTCATTCCATGATATGGACGATGATTCTTGCATCAACGCCTCTTTGTTAACTTTCTTAAAATCCCTAAACCTGATATATAATTCTGTTTTTGTAATGGTAAAATCAATATCATATGAAATAAAGAGCATTTCATGATCAGAAACCCCTGGTAGAGATAACTGTTCTTGGTGCAATACTTTTTGCCTATCTGCAACAGACTAAATGCTAAACCGAAAAGGTCAAGCAGGCTCGGTTTAGCATATGGACTAAATCTAGTAGCGAACTCGTTCAACATAACCATGCCAACACACCCTATTTCATGTAACAACTGTTCGGTACGGGCATTTGCTACTAATATATCAATATTAAAATCACCACACAGCAAAATGTGTTCAAAAATATAACTCAGTTCATGTAGTTTTTTGAAATTTTTTTTTTAAATTTAACATTTTTAATGGATTATACCACACAATGGATTATTACACATCTCTTGGTCGTATCTCCAACCTTTACCATCAAATACTCAACTGGATCATCGATCTCAGATTTGAAAACAACCTTATAATTAATAGCTTGTTTCTCGCCTGAACAAACAGACTTGCTAATGAACATTAAAATATGTTGCAATCATTATTATGGACTAATTGTCATTATATTGAAGAGAAAAAAAAATTTCATCGCGTTCTTCTTCTACGTCAGATTTCGATACAAATTATGATTAAAATGCTGATTTTGGTATCAGTTGTATGAAAGCAATGCCACGTGAACTCAGCCTTTCAAATTCGATTCAGTACAATACGTGCTGTACACTTACAATATACAGTTCTTCTTCATTTTTGGGTTATTTTTCAGATTATTTAAAGAACATTTTTTGTGTCTCAACTTATAAGGAATTTCTTTTTTTTTTTTTGGCCAAAAAAGTTTTCTTCATTAAAATGGCTATTATTTTGACACAATGGCTATAGCAAATAACTTCCTATATTTCAGTTGTAACCAATGATTAACCCTTTTTTTATTTATCTAAATTATTATTATTCCAAACCATTTTAAAACCATACATCAAATATGGAACCTCCCTCAAGCTTTAAGAAATTCCCTTATTTAAAATGGTTTCATCTGTATTTAAGCAAGTTGTGAAACAATTGTTTATGTGAGGGATAAAGTAGGTATTTATGTTCCAACTGGTTACAACATTTATGGTACCAAGCAGTTTTTAACACTCCACACCACAACACTTTTTAAAATTTTTGCTGATTAAAACAGTTTTTAATATCAGAGGAATCTCTCGGAAATCATTTCAAATCTCAAATGTTGAGTATAAAAGATCCACATATAAACTACAACTAGATTTAATCTTCAATATTTTCCTATTCAATACGGTTACAACTGTTATAAATAGGGTTGCCAACTCTGAAAAGTACAAAATCGGGACGGAGCCATCAAAAATGCGGGACTTGGCTGAAAAATGCGGGACAACATTAGAATTTTTTATTTTATTAAATATTTCCTTTATTCTTTGAGAAATAAAGGGTATCAACGATGCCTTTACACCATCGCTTGGTTCCTTGATATTGTTTAGATCTCTTTCCAACTCTTGCCCAATTCATGAAAAAACCAAATAATAAATCCAAATCATATTGATAAATAAAATGTATGAAACATAAATGATATAGCCTGTTTCAAAAGAGAAGAACATTTTCGCGCATGTTTGAGAATAAGAAAATAATTTGGAGAGTGTTCTTCATTCTGATTGGTCGACATTAAAAATAAAATTGAATATTCTCTGAGCAGAAAAATAAATGAAAAAAATTAATGTATATTCCTGAATTTTCTTGATCATCGCAACTGCGCTGCGGAAGTACTGAATTTTATTTTTCAAAATCAACCAATCAAAATTAAAAAAAAAATGTGCGTAAAAAAATATTTTGCCATCCGTAATTTCACTTCACAATTTTTTCTTGAGAAAATAATTTATTTTTTATTTAATTTTTATTTTATTTCTCTCTCAAGATGCAGATTGCTGCAGGCCGTCGGTGCAACACCGTACTTGTGCGATCATTTGTTCTAAATGTTTGCCCATTTAAATATTAAGAAAAATAGTAAAAAACATTCAAAAACAGCATAAAGAGCAGCGAACAGAACAAAAGGAGCAAGAAACTACGATCTAAAAAATTGTCTAGCTTTAGAAATAATTTCTCACTGCGCATCGAAAAATTAAACTAAAAAATGTTCTTCTCTTTTGAAACGAGCTATAAATTTATTTTGATAATAAAATTAAACAGTTTAGGAAACTGTGTTTCATATCGAATTGGAAATTTTAATACAAAAAATTTTAAGTTCTCAAATGCGGGACAAACGGTGTCCCGCAAGGGGTCGTCGCGGGACGCTAAAAAATTAGTTGAAATTCGGGACGTCCCGCGAAATCCGGGACAGTTGGGAACCCTAGTTATAACGTTGTTTTTGATCACCTTCAATACAACACTTTTTGAAATATTTCCTGATATTTTCTGTTAAACTAGATTTTTTTCGTAAAAGTTTTCTTTAAAAATAAAAATAAAAATTATTTATTAAAATTCTTAAGAAATAACCTCTTACTCTGAAACTTAAAAATTAGTGTAACAACAAAGCGTTTTTTTATTCTGTTAAACTTTT
Source organism: Tetanocera ferruginea (assembly GCA_958299015.1). Lineage (NCBI taxonomy): Eukaryota > Metazoa > Arthropoda > Insecta > Diptera > Sciomyzidae > Tetanocera > Tetanocera ferruginea. The sequence goes on along the minus strand of OY282642.1, from coordinate 51,030,084 downwards.
AGTTTCCAAACTATGATATGCAACTGGTACCAACTTCTGCTCATATCTTCTAACAGACCGAAACACACACACACACATACACATATACATACACCAATCCACAAACACATGAAAAACATTCCTGCTTATATATTGTATTTGAGTCAACACTTTTCCCCCGCACTGTAAGCAGTAAAAGTTATTTGTTCCATTTAATTAAATGGATTTTAAATTTTTACCTTAAGGATAAACAACACAGCAACGGTAGTAGTAGCAGCAGCAGCAGCAGCAACAACAAAGCACACTCTATCACTGGCATATGCTGCAGCTTGTTATCCTTGTTGCCAGCGGCGAGTACGAGTGGCCGCCTTATCTAACCTTGTTGTTGTGCAAGTTTGAGTGTACGTGTGCGAGTACGAGTACAGGTGTTGGTAACTGTTGTTCGTTGGTTATTGTATATCCTTTGGGTGAGAGTGTCGAGAGAGGTCGAGCACCACCAACACCACCAGCAGTCACAGCAGCACCTGGTCGAATGGCAACAATACAATGGAGGAGGCAGAATAACCTGCTTCAACTTGATGCCACAAAAACTTTTAGCTAATCAAGCTAGGGACTTTTGTTCACTGAACACTTAATTCAATTAAGAATGAAATGGGATATCTTTGTTGTTGTTGTTGTTGTTGGTGTTTTTATTGTTGAAGAATTTCAAATTTGAGCGATTTGCAGGGATTTATTTTTTTTAATTTAAAAAAATAATAAGCGGCAAAAACCGTCGTTGGTAGTGAAAACAAAACTTTTTTTTTTGTGGCGCGCAGAATCGTGTAAAAGAAAAACGAGAAAATACAGCAAACAAAATAACAGAAATTTTTCTTTTTTCCTTTGCTAGTATTTTCGTTGCTGTTTGTAGTGGTTTTGTTTGTTTTGTTTGCTTATAGTTTTTCCACCACTAGTTGTTGTTCCAATGCGTTTTTCTGAGACACATGAGCAACATCTCGGTTGTTGTTGTTGTTGTTGTTGTTGTTGTTTTTGTTATCTTAGAATATACAGCACTTGTTTGCAAGGACACACGAGAAATCCATACATTTAAAGGATGCAAATTCTTTTTTTTCTTTTGTTAGTTATCAAAGCAATTTGGGGAAGGGTGTGAGTTGTCGTTGAGCCTGTCGTATGGCTTGTCTATATCTATGAAAACTGTGTCAAATTGCAATTTTTTATATGTATATATTTTTTTTTTTGCTTTCTGATTAAACAGCTGTTCAAATATGTTACGCGCTGTTAATGGCGCACTTCCGTTTTCCGCTTGCAACAATTAAGCGTTAAAAGCTTTTCCATTTGCAACAATTAAATTCAATATTGCAACAAAAGAATTGACAAGAACAATTTTCTTCAATCTACCAAGTATCACTTAAAAAAAAATTGCCACAATTATTTTTTTATTTTTTTTTTTTTTCTTTTTCTATTTTATCGCACTCGCTCACTTGCGTCGGTTGTACCAAAGATCATATAATATAAAGATGCGCCACGTAGAACATTAAAAAGTTATAAATATTTTTCAGATCAAAACGTAAGCTTTTGTGAGTGCCAAACGAAAAAGCTTTAAATTCTTGCTTGAGAGAAAAGTTTTCCACCTTTGAATGAACTTGCTCTCTGCAATGCTCTTTCACTCTACTCCCCTTGCCATTCCACTGAGCATATAATAGATAGAGGACTCAAATCGCATAAAAATGTGTCTCATCGAAATTGTATGCAAATGATCGTCAGTTTGTGTGTTGTTGTGGCTAACAGTGCTACGACGCATGCGCATTGCTGTTGCTAGCATCGTTTATATTTGTTTTCCCTGTGTCCCTTTCCCATGCAGCAAACACAACGATTGCTACCATATATTTTGTTATTGTAGAGTTGTTGTTGTATGAAACCGGTTATTGTTGTTGTTACACGAAAATCAATGGATAATGAATGAAGCTAGTTTTTGAATTTTGCGATTTCAGCATTTTTTCGTTCTTGTTATTATGAATTTTTTTAATTCTAATTTTAAAAATATATTTCCATTAAATTGAATTAAATTAAATTAAATTAAATTTATTAAATTAAATAAAATTATATTAAGTAAAATTAAATTAAATTATGTTAAATAAAATAATATTAAATTAAATTAAATTAAATTAAATTAAATTAAATTAAATTAAATTAAATTAAATTAAAGTAAATTAAATTAAATTAAATTAAATTAAATTAAATTAAAATAAATTAAATTAAATTAAATTAAATTAAATTAAATTAAATTAAATTAAATTAAATTAAATTAAATATTTAATTAAATTAAATTAAATTAAATTAAATAAAAGTAAATTAAATTAAATTAAATTAAATTAAATTAAATTAAATTAAATTAAATTAAATTAAATTAAATTAAATTAAATTAAATTAAATTAAATTAAATTAAATTAAAGTAAATTAAATTAAATAAAATTAAATTAAATTAAATTAAATTAAATTAAATTAAATTAAATTAAATTAAATTAAATTAAATTAAATTAAATTAAAGTAAATTAAATTAGATTAAATTAAATTAAATTAAATTAAATTAAATTAAATTAAATTAAATTAAATTAAATTTAATTAAATTAAATTAAATTAAATTAAATTAAATTAAATTAGATTAAATTAAATTAAATTAAATTAAATTAAATTAAATTAAATTAAATTAAATTAAATTAAATTAAATTAAATTATATTAAATTAAATTAAATTAAATATTTAATTAAATTAAATTAAATTAAATTAAATAAAAGTAAATTAAATTAAATTAAATTAAATTAAATTAAATTAAATTAAATTAAATAAAATTAAATTAAATTAAATTAAATTAAATTAAATTAAATTAAATTAAATTAAATTAAATTAAATTAAATTAAATTAAATTAAATTAAATTAAAGTAAATTAAATTAAATTAAATTAAATTAAATTAAATTAAATTAAATTAAATTAAATTAAATTAAATTAAATAAAATTAAATTTAATTAAATTAAATTAAATTAAATTAAAGTAAATTAAATTGAATTAAATTAAATTAAATTAAATTAAATTAAATTAAATTAAATTAAATTAAATAAAATTAAATTAAATTAAATTAAATAAAATTAAATTAAATTAAATTAAATTAAATTAAATAAAATTAAATTAAATTAAATTAAATATTTTAAATTAAATTAAATTAAATTAAATTAAATTAAAGTAAATGAAATTAAATTAAATTAAATTAAATTATATTAAATTATATTAAATTAAATTAAATTAAATAAAATTAAATTAAATTAAATTAAATAAAATTAAATTAAATTAAATTAAATTAAATTAAATAAAATTAAATTAAATTAAATTAAATATTTTAAATTAAATTAAATTAAATTAAATTAAATTAAAGTAAATGAAATTAAATTAAATTAAATTAAATTATATTAAATTATATTAAATTAAATTAAATTGAATTAAATTAAATTAAATTAAATTAAATTAAATTAAATATATTTCATTACTTTATATAAAATTGAATAAAACAAAATTAAATCAAATTAACAAAGATTAAATTCAATTGACGGTGGACATGACATTGGCCGTTTTTTAAAATTGACTTTTTTTATAATTTTGTAAGTATTCTTAAAATTCTAAGAAAAAATTTAATATAAAATTCCTACGTGTTCAAAAGTTACAGCCGGATTAGTGAGAGTGCATTTTTAACTTTCACCTTTTTTTCTTTTTTCACAAACTTTGAACGCGTTTGTCTCGAAACCATGTTTTTCGGACTGGTTGCGGCACTAGCGGGTTCATTTTTGACGGAATTTTTTTTTTTTGTATTTTTTTAACTTGATTCGCTTTCGTTTGACACGAGCTTTTGTTAAAATTTTTTTTTCGATTCTTATGAATTTTTAAAGTCAACATTTTATTCGTAAAACACTTTCAAATTTGGAACATCACCAAAATTTGAAAAAAAATTGTAAAAAAGCTCCTGTCATACGATAACCAATTTTGCTAAGATATAAAAAAGTCATTTATTTTTCCGATCGGATAATTTTTGCGACTCACAGCGTTGCAATCAAGGCCCCGTTTCGTTCTCTGGCGCCAGTTGGGAGCTCTATAAAACCATGGTAGAGTGAAAAATATTTTTTTTTTCTTGTAATTTGTTCAATTCTCTACAAAAACAAAGATTTTGGAAAAGTGTTTGTTTTTGACTGAGTTATGAATTTTTAAAAAAAGGCCTGTTTTTCTGTCGCGAGTGTCATGTCCCTCCTTAAATTAAAATAAATTTAATGTGCGAACGCGACGCACTTTGCAAACCAAAATTAAATTTTTAGTGTGATTTTTACATGCTGTAACTTTAACCAAATTTGATTTAAGTTACAATTTTCAGACACTTGCTTAGAACGATCGTGAATTTCTGATGACAAATGATGATTTAGGTACAAATACGCGACATTCGAACAAGAATTAAAGCAATATAAAAGTTAACCGTTAATCGAGCTTTATTTGATATTTTTTAATTTTTTATTATTTATTTGTAATTGATAAAAGGATATTATAAGAAGAGTGCAAACATAACATTAATATAAAAACGAAGAATTGTAAAAAGAAAAAGCCCTTAAAGGCAGCTAAAGGTAAGAAAAACATATTTTCAGTTATCAGGCTAATTTTCTCAGAATAGCAACTGAAATAAATTGTAAAGTCATCTAAAAATTCAAGCATTTTTTTATATAATAAAACAAAAAATTATTAGTTTATTGACATTTTCATTTTCGTTCCCGGTAGACCATTCTGTGGAAATGCCCATATATCAATAAATAAATAATAACTAATTAAAAAATAAACAAATCAAATAAAATAGTACCGCAAAAACCCATTTTTAGAAATGTCTCTTACAACGTTATTTGCGACTACATTTCAATCAGAGATCATATTATAATAATTAAAGTTAATATAATTGTGAAAAACATATGCCTACAATGTGCGTAGGGTAGATTTGAACAAAACATGCCTACATTTTTTTGTTAAAACGCAAGGAAATTCAGCTACTTTTTCGTTGTGGCTAAATCGTTTTATGAGATGTTTCGTGCATTAAAACTAAACATATGCTCCGTATTGCTCTCCAATATTATGCTCACATCGTTGCTTACTCGTCTCTCACTCTCAAAAGCTTGACATCGTTCGCTCGCTGGCTCTCCCAAAGCTTTAAAGTGGATTTATGATAAATCCACATTAAATTTTTACTGTGCCATTCGTTTGTATGGCGGTGGCGCATCTTTGTATTATATGATCTTTGGTTGTACTCATCCGCTTACATATCCGCACGCAGTATCTTCTAGATTTGAACTGAAAGTCGTTAAAAATCAGTTGGATTTTTTTACCTCTCGCATTTCAAGTTCATTTATTATGCACGAGATGAAAAATATTAGTGCCGAAGTATAGGAAAGCGCTTTTCGCAAAAGCGCGCCAAATGCTATGCCGCTGTGAGGGTGTATGAGTGAGTGTGTGTGTGTATAAAAAGCTTTTACAAGTTTGTTCGAGTTACGTGAGAACGGGGATGTTTATGCACTACCCCAACATTAACTGCCGTGAGCGCCACAGATTTTACTCTGCTCTCGCTTCTTGTATGTGTTTGAGAGGGTATTTCTTAACCTTTTGATGCCTAGAATTGTTTTAAAACCTATTTTTCGTATGATATACAATCCGCGTCAGCAGAATAGGTTCGCCGTTTCAATGATATACAAAAGGTTTTTCCTCCTAAAATGAGCATAGCAGAAAACTTTTTGTTGTTGTTTTTTCTGAAGTGTTTTATTATTAAAAATTAGGTAAAGTTTAATATGAAACAAAGAAACCGTTAATTTTCTGTTGTTGTGTAAGCTTTAGCATAACAAAATTATGCACTTTTTGATGCGTCATTAGAATAGGTTCATCACATTAATTTGAAGAAATCGAAATGAAAAACTTTTATATTTTATCGTAACTTAGTATTTTTGTTAAATTTAATCATTTTTTATAAGGAGTGCTATATCCTTTACTTAATATAGTTTTAAAATCCGGTTCGGAATTGAACCATGAAGTTGCTCCAAGTTCTTCAAGGAAATTTCATTCCAAGCCACTCTAATGGCAGAAACGAGTAACTCTTGGTCTTCAAACTGTTAACCGGACTTGTACACATTCCGAAATAACGAATCCAAAACATTTTCAATAATGTTTAGATCCGAATGGTTTGGAGTCCATGATATTAGTTGAATATATTGTTCACTGATCCAGCGTATTACGGAACGTGCCGTATGAATAGGAGCGTTATTATGTTGGTAAATCCTTTCCAAGGGTCCAAAAATATTTTGTTACCTTAGGAAATCTTAGTCTAGTATAGTTTTATACAAATGTTTCATGATTCTGCAAGTTGGAAACTTCAGCTCAACAGTTTCAAAATATGAGATGGGGGATATAGCCCTACAAACAATAACATCTCTATGGCAATGATATGGTAATGAGTTCAAAATAGTTTCTTTTTTCGAAAATTATGAAAGTCATATTTATAATCAGCTGGTCGATCCAAATTTAACTTCTTTTCGTCAGAGAAAACTACCAACTGCCATTTTCTCTTCCAAAGGATGTGATTCTTATAAAAATTTAACCGATTTTCCTGCCGTTCAGGGTTAAGTTGTGGTTTTTTTTTAATCTTATCTTTTGTAAGGTGCACAGCACTATTAATTACCAGCCGCACGGTTGAAATACTGGCGTTTTCCCGCAGCTTTATGCTTGATTTTTGTCGCCAACAGGCAAAAGTCGGAGGCTTAACGAATAATTGCTCTTTAACTGCAGCTCATGCTGCCGAATAAGTACACCTTTTCATGTTTTTACCATAGTCGGTTTTATTTCTTAAAAATTTGCATACTACGTTTTGTCTTCTTGCGATTTTGCTAGCGATTTCATGATTACTTGGATTTCTTATAAAGATTTTCTGCGTCCCATTTTGTCACAATATACTCTAACCTAACTTTTATAAATTTTTATTAGTACCGATTTGTATGGAACTGTGACAAAAACTGAAGATATTAACTGTGAACCTATTTTATTGACGCATCAAAAAGTGTATGATTTTCCTACGACAAAGCTAAAACAACAACAGAAAACTAACGGCAACCTTTATTTACAATTTCTCTTTCCAAAACTTTTCATAATAAAACACTTTGGAAAATACAACAGCAATGAGTTTTTCGTAATGCTCTTTTTGTAAGAAAAAATAATTTTTATCTCATGGACACAGTAAACCTATTTCATTCAGTGAACCTATTCCATCATTATGTTTATGAAGGAAATACGAACACTAATTTTATAAGATCAATATAAGAAAAAGCATATGTTCCTTAAGCACAAAATATCTTAGCGCTATATATTTAAAATTCAAATTCAACTTTATGAATAAAAAAGGGAGGAAGGTGACAAGGAGGCGATGTTCACATGGCTACGTATCTGACTGTCTCAACTTGGCGAGGCCAGCATTATCCATGTCGTAATCATCTCAAAGCGACTCAAACATCCACGTGGTGTCTCCTGGAAACGGCAAACTAGCATCTTTTAGTTTGACGACTATTTTTCAAACAAAAGTTGTGCGTTAGTTTTGTAGCCCCCTATAGAAAAAACCATTTCAAAGAAACAGCTAAGAACAATGAGAAAAATAATCCCCAAATCTGATGACATCTACCGTGAACAAAAGACTTGCCATAATCCGCTTAAAGGCTCCATTTTTAACATTAGCCTACTATGTGCGCACGTTTCGACAAAAGAAAAAGATAAAGAGAATAAAGAAAGTTTTTCAAACTGCTCTCGACATGACATAAAAATCGTGCTTGGCGACTTTAACGACAAGGTGAGCAAATAAAGCATATTTCGTTTAACAGTCGGAAAGTTCAGCCTCCACGATAATACATCCGATCACGGAATGAAGTTGATTGACTTCGCCGCAGCACGAAGCATGGTCGTTAGATTTAAGCATCTCAATATTTATAAGGCCACCTGATTGTACAATGATCAAAATATGCGCAAACAAATTGATCTGATTGACGGAAGGCTTTCTTCCAGTGTGGTACACGTACGCACGGATCATTATTTTGTCGCATCCAAGATCCGCACACGTCTGTGCGCAGCTAAGAATGCTCGAAATTCTAGACAGAGAAAGCTAGACGTTGACAAGCTGTAATCAAAACGGACAGTTTCAATTTTCTATAAGAGTGTTATGCTGCTGGCGTATGCAAATGATATCGACATCATTGGCCACAATACGCGCAAAGTCAGTGCAACATCAATGGCGAGTGCAGAATACGATGGAACCACGAGCTGCATGAGCTATATGCCGACATCGATATAGTCAAGCGTATTAAAATAGAGCGGCTTTGCTGGCTAGGTCATGGCGAGAGAATGAACGACGAAGCTCCAGCGAAAAAATTATTGGATTCGGTACCCAGCGGTGGCCAACGCAGACGCCAGCACCTTCGTTGGAGAGAGCACGCATTGGATAACCTGACATCGCTTGGAGTTTTCTAACTGACGCCAGCAAGCGCACGACAAAAGAGGCTGGCGCAAATTATTAGGTTGCGTTTATAGTGAACGCCGAGACAGACAGGCAGGCAGACAGGCAATGTGAACAAGGGAGATATATAGCTATTTGCATCTCGTTCTTTCACACAGATTTCAGCCTGCCTGCCTGTCTGAATCGCGTTCACTATGAGCGCGGCCTTAGACGAGGCCAAAACCGACCAACGGTTGTAAGCGCCATCTAAGGTAAGGTAAGGTAAGGTAAGGTAAGGACTTGGAGAAAGAGAGGATTGATAGCCCTTAATTATTGTACTCTGCTCCGATCGACAATATATGCTCGCAGTAAATGCACATTTTTCATTGTATGCGTACGGCTGCCGACCAGGTGTGGCAAGACCAGGTGTGTCTCGACGTAACTGCAGAGAAGCACGCCACACAGTGTAACGATGTCTATGGGATGAGGATCACAAATAGAAGGAGTTGTCGTAGAAACATAAAATTTGGCAAGTACCATTATTTCATAAATATAACACACCACACAAAATTTTATTAAGATCGGCTTCCCCCTTCGCCCACCTCCCATACAACACACAAGAGTAAAACTCTATAAAGAGGCATATACTTGAGCTACGTGGATACAATTTGGTATGTATGTATATAACATCAAAACTAAGACGTGTTTTGGAATAATCCGTTAACGTATACGCCCACCTCCCATATAATGATTCCCATAATGATTCAAGGCAATAAAAAGTGTTACATATGAGCAAGAAAAATAAAATTTGGAACGCATTTTATTCATTTAAACATATTTTCTATTTTAAGTACACAGGTTTTTTAAATTTGACATTAATCTTAAAAATGCTTTTTTTTATTAAGTTTTTCATTTAAAACATCTGGAAGAGTACTTCTAACCGCGAAAAAACATACAACGTTACTCGCGTTGACGCTTCATTCGTTTTAGGCCATTGGGGGAAACTTTCCTCCCCTGCACCCTTGGCGGACGCCCATTAAACCAACTAAGTGAATGCTTTGCAAAAGTAACGGCAATTCACAAAACATATTTAATAAGCAAAACTGAAAATATTATTGCTGAGTTAAAGTAAATTGTGCATATTTGTATTTTTAAAAAAAAAATATAAAAATAATAACATTATTAAAAACTGTAATTAAAATTTTTCAATTTTTATAATGCGAATTTTTTATAAACATTTAAAAAAAATATTTGTTATGTATGTCGCACACTTCTCACGTTCGATTTGGCGTTTGTACTCATGGTGAACTCAAACAAAAATCATTTATAAACAAGTAAAGAAAGTCTAAAGTCGGTCTAGGCCGACTATGAAATACCCTAAACCTACTCTTAAAAAAAAAAAAAAATATATTATTGTAAATGGGCGTGTCCGTGGGCGGATGAAACCTATATTTTATATGCATTTAAATGTTGATGAAAAATTTACACATACCAAGTTTTATTCCTGTAGCTCACAGTTAATGCCTTTATTGTGCTTTCGCTATGGGAGGTGGGCGTGTTCATGGACGGATTACTTCCAATTTTTGAACACACCTTAGTTTTGGTATAAAATACATGCATGCCAAATTTAATTTCTCTATGACAAACATGACCTTATTTATTGAGTTTTAAACTTTTTGGGTTGTATGGGAGGTGGGCGTGTCCGTAGGCGGATGACGTCCATTTTTCAAAACCATCTTTGTCTTATCATAAAAAACATATGTGCCAAATTTTAGCTCTGTAGGTTAAACAGAGGCTAATTGATTGCGTTTTCAATTTTTGGGTTGTATGGGAGGTGGGTGTGGCCATGAGCGGATGACGTCAATTTTTCGAAAAAATCTTTGTGTTTGTATAAAACACATACATATCAAATTTTATTGTTGTAGGTTAATTATGAGCTGAGTTATGCAGTTTTCAATTTTCGCGTTGTATTGGAGGTAGGCGTGTCCGTGGGCGGATGATGTCCACTTTTCAAAACCACCTTTGTTTTGTTACAAAAAACATTTGTGCCAAATTTTAGCTCTGTAGGTTAAACAGAGGCTTATTTATTGCGTTTTCAATTTTTGGGTTGTATGGGAGGTGGGCGTGTCCGTAAGCGGATGACGTCCATTTTTCAAAACCATCTTTGTGTTTATATAAAACACATACATACCAAATTTTATTGTTGTAGACTTATTATGAGCTGAGTTATGCAGTTTTCAATTTTCGCGTTGTACGGGAGGTAGGCGTGTCCGTGGGCGGATTCCAAAAATATTCAATAGTGCAGATCCTTGGGTACATGTGACCATGTGTACCAAGTTTCATCCAATTATCTCAACTCCTTCTTCTTATCCTGTGTATACGGACAACACACAGACGGACGGACGGACGGACGGACGGACGGACATGAATAGCTCGACTCACGTGGTGACGCTAATCAAGAATATATATACTTTTCTATACCGGACTCGATTCGTTCTATGCGTTACAAACGTTTGCACAAAGTTAATATACCCTGACCTTTCAGGTTTAGGGTATAAAAAGTGGACGTTTGTAGCAGCTAATATTATTTATTCTTAATTCAGATACTTTGAGACATATTTAGGCAAAGTTCAAATACGACAGCAGGTGAGGTTTTTTTCCATATTACCAAACATTTGTTTTCTATTTATTCTTAGAATTTTATTAAAATAAAATTATAAATGTTTGAATAATCACTCAATATATTACTAAAATATAAAAAAAAAAATTTTAATCCTAACGTCTGATTCGCAATTTTGGAAATTTTTTTAATGAATTAACCAAAAAGTTCAAAATATGGAAAATCTTTGTTTCGAAGCTTCACGGCTAAACTAAAATGAATAGCTTAAAACCCTTTTTTAATTAACTTAATTGGAATGTTTTGAACACATCCTGATACTTCTTTTTTCTCAAATAAACAAGTCGATATTTTGCATTTTGTCTCTCTCGTTACACTGTGCGCCGCCTGCAAAGCCAACCTGCAGTCGGTTGTAACGCGTGCTGATATGCAGCGATACCGAAGAAGAGGATGGAAGAGAGACGCATTTTCAGGCGAAAAAACGAGAGGCACAAATGCATGAGTGCAATAAAATTGAGATGCATTGCGCCAGGAATGAAAATATAAGACGTCTGGTCGATGGTTTTAAGATCGGAGCCCCTTTTGCAAGGACGAAAAGGGAAATCAAGTTACAGATACCCAGAGTACAGACCCTACGGCGAAAGCAGGGTCAATTGCCTTAAAGTGACCAGTCCTGTGACATTTCCAAAACATTGATTCATTTTCATTAAAAACTTGCGTATAAGTGTACCGTGTTCTATAAATAGACCGGCTACTGATTATGTCCAAAGGTATCTATGAGGTGTCAATTGAACCGGTTCTAAGATTGATCCAAACTTATCTAGCCAGGGGTGTCAATTTACCCCTGTCAATGACAACGCCATGTAAAAGGGACCGGTTGGTTTCATATGTTGGTGGCAGAATTGGGATCGGTCACTATCACTTTGGAACCTATCACGTGATATGTTCTGAACTGGTTCTTTTCTCTGTAGGAGGATGACAGCGTGTAAGTTTCGTTGACCGACTATAACGAGGTCTTAACAGCTATAGCTCGGCTCAAAAACTGCAAAGCCGCAGAAGTCGATGGCCTACTGGCTGAGCTGTTTAATTCTTTCGACCCCGCTCCTGAACTAGCTGTCTGAAAATTTTGTTTTCATAACTCTTGTGTTTATTAGATCTAAATTGAGCATTTTTGAAGATTTTAAAGTGAATAATCGTGTCACTAGATATTGAATGTTGGACATATATTTCGAGCCATAACGGCGAAAAAGATGTAACCATCAAAACAAATTTTTTAAAGGAAAAGATTTAATTTTATTATTTTCGGCATAAGATTTTTGTTACGACAATGTTTTAACACAATACTTACATATAAATAATTATATTATTATAATAACTATTATTTTATAATTAAAGATTATTGATAATGAAATAAATAATAAGTTTCAATAAGAAAACAAATTTTTGTAAATTACTGGTTACATGGTTGCAATAATGCACGTTTTTGATTTGATGATTCAAATCAAAATTTCAAATTATGATTTGAATATATATTTTTTTAATTTATTTTTTTTTTGCTCTTATTGCACTTTTTGCTCAATTTGTTAAAACTTAACTCTGAATAACGCGTCGCAATAAAATTCTTTCTTTTTTGTTATTCTTTTATTACAAAAACTGAAATGATTCAATTCGATGTATTCGATGTTCATGAGTAAGTTTCGTTTGTTTCAAATAAAACAGTGCTAAGAACTCAAAGTTGCTTGTAAGCAACGTTGGCGTCGAAAGGGTTAAGAACGGAGGCGAAGCTCTGTTTAAATGCATTCACATGCTTCTATACAGAATATTGTCGGAAGAATATACAGAATTCTATACAGAATATTGTCGGAAGAATATATTCCAGATGATTGGAACCTGAGTGTACTCTGCACAATCCACAAGAAAGGCGATACCACCATTTGCACCATCTACCGTGGGTTAAGCCTTCCTAATATTGCATATAAGGTCCTGTCGAGCGTATTATGTGAAAGACTAAAGCCCATCGTCAACCAACTGATTGAACCTTATTAGTGTGGCCTCAGTCCAGTGTTGCCGTTTTGGTAGAATTCTATCAAAAATGTTAACTTTTTTTGGTTTGGTAGGTTAGTAGATAGATTTATAATTTGATAACTTTTTAGATAAATTATTAGATTTTAACTCCTTGTAAAATTTAACAACGTAAACATTATATTGTTTTATATTTAAAGACTTAAAATTAAAGTTCATGATGCTCCCTGTTGTGTGTTCTTTCGTAGTTGTGACCAATTCGTTTTGAAATAAACAATATTCAAGTGTACTTGGAGGAATAATATCGTCTTCATAATCACTTTCTTTGGGGCCCATCAATTGTTCTGTATTCTAAAATGAGTTGTCAGAATTTCTGTATTCCATCAGAATTAAATTGATCCCAAGACCTTTATGACCTAAGGTCCATTAACTAACAAGTAGATTACATTATTTAGGGTTACAGTCTTTATTAAGTGGGTTACATCTTCTCTGTCAACAGCTATGCCAAGAAGATTCGGTTGTAATTTATCTTCGTAAGCGAATTTTAGTCCATTGGTTGTATATCAGCGTATAGTTGGATGGTATATAAACGACGAATATGGAACCACCATTTGTTGTGAGAACATCCTAGGCTGGACGGCAAGGATCTGGCAAAACTTCTTGAAGAAAAAACTTTTTTACTTAAAAATTAATTCTTAAAAAATGTTAGACACTCTATGAAGTAGCTTTTTTGCAGTATCTGCAATCACCATACATATTTTTAAACTTTTATAATCTGCCAGTATTACGAAGGCTTTTTAAGATTTAACTTTATGATGTCCAATTAGTTTTTGTGCATGGCAAAACCCTAACTTCATCTACGTTATAAATCTAAAGCTCATTGGTTGTGTTGCTGAGACGTTGTTGAATGGTTCACCTTTTTTCTCAGGTTCAAGTTCAAGAAACTCTTCACACATTTTAACACTGCCACAAAATCATAAGCAAAATATTACATATTAACAGTTTTTTCTCTGTTTTCGAAATTTTTATACAAAAGGGAAAATTCGAGTTCCTTAGGTTTTGCACAATACTGTATATCGTTCTGATTGGTAATGAAATGTGATAATACAAAAAACAAAGAATTGAATTTGTAAGCCTGAATGAATGAATAAAATGCGTTTTTTAAAAATTATTTTTAATACTAGTGGATATATTTTGGTAACTTTTTTAAAATTTTTTGGGTTTTTTTAGTAGAGAACATTTTTCAGTCGTGGCAACACATACTTAAGATAGGACAAATCTTGGAAAAGTCCTTAGAAAAACAAATCTATCATGCACCTTTATTTGTCGATTACAAAACCGCCTTCGACATTGCAATAAAGAATCATCTATATTCCACCAAGTATGAATTTGGTACTCCTGCAAAACTACGTCTTTACAATGTTGACTCAGAGTAACACCAGCAGCGCATTGAAAATCGGAGAGAACCTCTCCTTTCCGTTCGATGCCAAATGAGGATTCAGACAAAGCGATTCCTTATCGTGCAAATTTTTTAATCTAGTACTTTTAATCTAGAAGATCATTCGAGCTTATAGGGTGCTTTTTAAGAGCTTGCTGATTTGAAATTTAAATAAAACACATGCCAAATTATGAAATGGCCAAAAAAAATTTTTTAACATTTAAATATAATTCCGGGCATATGGCCACCACGACTATTTTGCACAAAGGTCATCTGGAGGTCCAATTTTCGACCACCTTTTCAAGCATTTGAGGGCGTATTTCAGAAATGATACGTTGAATATTGCTTTCCAAAGCGTCAATCGTTGCTGGTTTATCCACATAAATCAATGACTTCACGTATCCCCACAAAAAATAATCAAGTGGCGTCAAATCACACGAACGCGGAGGCCAATTCACCGGTCCATTTCTCGAAATAATAGGTCTGTTTCCGTACGCACTTCAAGTAACTTCGAGTAAAGTTCGGGTAATAGAGAGTAATTTGATTATTTGTCAAAATGAGAAAATTTGTTAAAAAGTACGGAAACGCTTTCAACTAAGTTTCAAGCACAACACCTGTTTTTTTAAAACAATAAAATTTAATTGCTGTGTTTCTGTATTTAAAACGTTTTCGTAAGCGTTGATTTGGTAATTTGAACTATTTTTATTAATTTTCTAACCAATTGCATACATTTTGTTCGCAATACAATGCAACAATTTTATTTTATCACTTTGGCAATCAGCTGTTTGAAGCTCGAGATTCGTGCTCGAAGAAATTTTTCAAGTAAAGTTCGAGTAATAGAGAGCCACAAAAAGTGACATTTTGCTTGTTCTTCTTCTCTCTCGAGCTGGAAAAATGTGTACGGAAACGCTTTCGAGTAACTTCAAGTTACTTGAAGTGAGTACGGAAACAGACCTAATGTTGTCGTTGAAATGTTCTTTCAACAAGTAGATTGTTTCGCCCACAGTATGACAAGTGGCACCATCCTGTTGAAACCACATTTCGTCCACATCCATATCTTGAAGATTTGGCAACAAAAATTCATTGTTCGTGGTTCTGTATCGATTTCCATTCACGGTAACGCGTCGCCCGATAAATTGTCGTTTTCTTCGACACTGGCCTCAACGAAAGCAATATTTTCTTCTGTACGCACTCTTCTCATTCTTCTCGGTGGCTTGGCATCCAAAAGAGTGAATGTAGACCGAAATTTGGTAATTACGTTCTTTATGGTGATCTCAGACGAACGATTATGTCCACCATAAAATTCACGAAGTGCTCTATAAACATTTTCAATTGAACACTGTTTTTGAAAATAAATTTCCACGATTTGGAAGCGTTGTTCTGGAGTTAACCTATACATGATGATTTGCCCAACAATACTGAGTAGAGACGTCACTTTAAACTGTCAAAACAACTGTCAGACAATAGAGTTATCCATATTGAAAAAACCTCCTAAAAAAACACCCTTTATGAGCCGCAGCGGCAAAATTTGATATAAAAGTGTTATGCTGCTGGCGATGCTGATGATATTGACATCATTGGCCATAATACTCGCGAAGTTAGTGCAGCGAAGTTCTCCAGGCTAGAAAAAGAGTCGAGTCGAAGGGGTCTTGCAGTGAACGCAGATAAAGCGAAGTATCTTGAGCCCAGCGACTTGCAAACATCTCCTTTGAGGTTGTAAAGGACTTCATTTACCTAGGATTCAACACTAACTCCTTCAATGATATTATTATTGATATTAAACGATGGATAACTTTTGAGAAAAGCTGTTATTTTGGGCTCAGTAGGAATTGAGAAGCAGAGCTCACTCTCTATGTACAAAACTCACGCTCCATAAGTCAATTGTCCTGCCCGTCCTACTGCACGCATCAAAAATCTGAACGTTGAGAAACATTGACAAAAGGTTCTTTGCGATCTATGGTTCAATCTGCATCAATGGCGAGTACCAAATACGATGGAACCACGAGCTTTATGAGCAATTTGCTTACATCGATATAGTCAAGCGAATTAAAACTAAGCCATTTCTCTGGTCGATTGACTGAACGACGAAGCTTCAGAGAAAAAATTATTCGATTCGGTACCCAGTGGCCGTCAACGCAGACGAGGCAGACCACATCTCCATTGGAAAGAACAGGGCTCTCATCACGTATGATAAGAATCGTTTGATGATATCGTTTTGACGATACATTAACATCACGTAACCTTCAATTTGAAGTATCGTCTTAACGCTATCGGTTTTCTTACATCATGTATGGTAAATAGGGATTTCAGTCCCGGGACTGATTTCATATTTCGGGATTTCGGGATTTCGGGATTGTTACTTAGGAATCCCGGGATCACGGGATTAGTCCCGGGATTTGGAAAACAGAGAAAACCCAATTTTTTTGATATATAAATAAATTCATATGTTTGGTTGGAAAGTTAAGATATTATTTTCTAAAAACAAATTAACCAAAGAAATAAAAAACGCTTTTATGCAGGATATTTAGGTGAAATCTGTAAAAATAAAAACCATGCATAAAAAATCATCGTATTGAACAAATTAAGTTCATAATTACCAGTCATTTTTGCAAAACAACAAACAATCCTTTTGAACCAGCCAGCTGACACAAACAAAAAGTCTTCTAAACAGCAAAAAGTACAAAAAGAGCAAAAAATTACGCTCAAAAAAATGTTCTAGCTTTAGAAATAGTTTCTCACTGCGCATCGAAAAATGAAACTAAAAAATGTTCTTCTCTTTTGAAACAGGCTATACCAGGGTACACTGAATAAGGTAGCCGCAACACAGAGAGCGCGACTGCCGCAAATGTCAAAGCGAACTGATTCAGCTGTTGTTGTTGTTGTACTTTTTTTCGACAGCCAGTTGATTTTTGACACTTTCGGATATGCGAAAGAGAGCACAGTCAGTTTTGAAGCAACCTTGTTATTCAACCATGGGCTATACTCGAACTTCAAACTTAGCGTTGCATTTTTCTACTACTATTTTCAATTTATGATGTCAAAAATTATTTTATTGATGTCATTATGTCATTAATTGAATACATACTATACTTACTGCATACTATTTTGCTCTTTAGTAGAAAGTAGTAGATAAATCTTTTCTGAAGTGAATTATAGTGAAATTTATCATAGAGAAGTTTTACAAAATATTAAAACCGGACTGTGACTCTTTTAAGGGAATTATTGAACACCGTTTTAAAAAGTATTGAAAAATAATCATTAAAAAATGGTGTCGCATGAATTTTGAAGGAGGTCTGTGACACAACATATGTCAGGCAATTTTAAAATTTTGTTTATTCAATTTTAGTAAACTACTAAATTAATTGTTGATTTGAAGTATTAAATTTTTCTCAGATATTTTTGCCTCTTCTTCCAGAACCTCTTAATAGAAATCTATAATTTTCTTAAAAATTTGAAAATTTCTTATAGTGTAATTAAAAACAAGCCACGAATGCAATTCGAGTTACATGAGAGGTGTTTAAACTTTTTTTCTTATGTCAACAATTTTTATTTCATTAAGATAATATTAACGCATAATGGCGTTAGATGCCGAGTTTTCTATCATCTTAAGTTCAAGAGTTAAGCCTTATTAACTATTCACGTTGTATGAAAGTTGCTTAGCCTACAATCAAATATTTATATTGCTTTTTACCGGAACCGAATACTATTTAAACAATGAGCTAATATATTTGATCAGTGTATGACTAAATTTGTCACAAGCAAACATCTACATATATATAATAAATAGAAGAGATAACAGTGACTATTAAAAATATTGATCAATATTAACAGAATATTAACATATAAGTAGCATCGAATTTATCTATACTTTTTTAACAATATAAAAAAAGTAGAGAGTAAAGCATTATTATTCACATAAAAGATTCACAAAAGCTTGTTGTATATATGTGTGCATACAACATACACAACAACAACAACAAAATAATAGCAACAACAACAACAACATACACCTTTAAAGTACCACCTGTAGACATCTTTAACATGTAATTATGTTAAATCTTTCTCTTTCTCATTGAACTCTCAACTCAATGCATTAAAATCTCATTACTTAGCTCTCCGTGAATATAGCAATGATGGCACAGCAAAAAAGCTTGTCACAAAGTTTTCCACAAACTGTCCCATTTGGAAAACAAGATGCTGCCTAAGGAAGCTCTTACTTTATAAATGACAAGAACGAGGTAAAAATCAAATGCAGCATAACTTCAGATAATAAATAAAAAAAAAATATAAAAAGTTATTTAATAGAAACATGTGATATCGCTGCAATAAGTTAAAGTTGTAATAAAGGTTGTCTCAGCAAGAGTGCACTTTTTTATTTCAAAATAAAAACGCACATTTTTTGAGAGAGTCTTGATTTTGTTATTGAATTGTTAAGAAGACATGTTTCGATTAAGTATAGAATAAAATATCCGACAAATGACCCCCACGGCCCTGATGACAGACCATTACTCCTTTCATGAAATTTTCGATGACTTTTTCACAAGAATGGGGCTTTACCTCACCGATGACGCATCGGATCTCGGATCTGAGCTCAGGAAATGTTTCTGGTTTATTCGCATAAACCAGTGATTTCAGAAAACACAAAAGAAAAATATCGCAAATTTCTTCAAATTTGTTGACCACTCTTCGAATGGTTGATACATTAGGTGCACTTTCTTTACTGAAAATTGTTCGAAACTTGCGAGCGGTCTCAGCATAACTTTCCAAATTTTTGTAATAACTTTTTACAATTTTAACGCGTCTTTCTTTCGTAAAGTCCCCTTTTACACTAGTCAAGAAATGGAAGCAATTTTTCGAGTTCGAAAAACTTGCCAGTACACTTGACTGTGTACCGTCAACTTTTTCCTCTTTCGTCGCTTCCTATTTGCGGCGAATTGGCCTACAAGCTCAGAAAATTGACTTCAATTCTTGACTAATGTAAAAGGGGTAAAAGCGCTCTATTTTTAATAATCGGAATAAACATAAGTTCCAACTGCCAAATTTCAGAGTTGCCACTTGCACTAAAAATAAAAATAACACTTAATTTAAAAAGTGCACTCTTACTGAGACACACTTTATTTTTAATTGTTATAAAAACCAAACACATACTTTTCAACTTTCAGATTTGATATCTTAGGCGTAATCATTTGAAAGAACACACTAAGTATACTCCATTGAATTTTAAATATTTTCTACACCTGTTTTATTATTTTTAATTATTTTAGATTCATATTTAGCTGATGAAGTATGAAAGACATACAGATTCAGGTTAAGAACGGTTAAGTTGTTGGTACTGATAGCTTTTGAGGTAGATTATATATTTATAGACAGATTTGTTTCAAAATTGTTGGAGGTTGAGATAGTGTTTTTAAATTAAGTATTATTTTAATCGGGGTCATTGTGTGTCAACATGTGTGAAACATAATAAATAAAATGATCAATTAAATATGCATATATCAAACGTTTGACCTCGGTTTGATAACTTGCAATGAAGAATTTGTTTGGAGTGCTAGATTTTGTATAACACTCCTCAAAATAATAGAGTAATTAACAAAACTCAGAGATAATTTAATTTTAAATATAAATAATTGGGCTAAAAAAGTATAATATATTTTTTGAAACAATTTTTTTTTTTTTTGTTTTTGTGTTTATTGATAGTGCAATTTGTGGTTATCTGGACTATTAGAATTTAACATAAAGTGCTAAGTTTATCATAATTTTTTCAAAATAATTGCAACTGATATCATTTTAATGGGTTGGCCTTGATATCCCCAAATCAAAATCCCAAATAACAAAATCCCCAAACACAAATTCCGAGAATAAGTTTAAGAAGTTTGCATTGAAAGTTGGGCGTACTTCGCCCAACTCAATTTTTTGCAAAGTGATTTTACAATGATGATTTCATTTTCAATTGCTGCTATAATTTTAATTTTTTACAACCCACAGTTGGTTTTACCTAAGACAGGCTCAAAATTCTCAGAAATTCAATCCATAAACATAAAATTCCCAACTCAAGAGAAAAAAATTCCCTAAAAACAAAAGTCAAAAAATTAAAATCCAATATATAAAAATTCTCATATTTACATCCCAATATTTTCTCATGTAAGCATAAAAACCAAAAATAAGCTTGATTATTTTGACCTGGCAGACAGGTTAATTGTGTGGCTTTGCATGCCCGGAGCCCGAGATCGATTCCCATTCGCGACAAAGTATTTTTTAATAAACAATTTTCTGATCGGAAACTACCTCTCTGCAGACAATGGCAAACCTCAGAGAGTAGTAAATATTGCCATGTAAAGCTTCTTGAGAACATGAACTTTAGCCGTTCGAAGTCCGCATATAACATGTAGGTCCAGATTTCGATTAATTGTGTACAAACATTTCATTACGCACACAACACAATTGATCATAAGAAGGTCGGTCACAGTTCATTCAAGGGCTGAAATGGCCAATTTCTTTTTGTTTGTTTTGATTCTTTACTAGGGTTCAAGATTTTTGAGTATTTCGTGTACCCGGGTAGTTTCGAATATTTACGGGTTAGCTTCGAATTTTTCAAGTATTTTGAGCACTTATTAATATTTTTAAATGTACTGACATTTCTTACAGTTAAGTTTTTTTTATTGTATGATCAAGCAACACCAGATGGAATCATGGATGAAAGAATTCAAGGTTACGACATTGACGTCATTGGAGCGAATTGATTGTTGCCATCTCTATGCCGTCTCTATATAGCTATCCTATTGCCATCCTTTTTTAGCTAATAGTAAGAGTTTGCTCCGATTACGTCATCTAACGGTAAAACTTTCATTCATGAGATGGAATAACTTTCCTCCGACTTCTGTCACATTAACATTTGCCTCAAGTCGTTTTTGATGGTGAACTTAGAACTTAGTTGGTATGAAATACGCAAAGATCTTCATTCAAAGTGTCAGAGATCTTCATACACTCAAGGATACTAAAAAACTGTAAATTTAATAGTTTTTGGCTTTTAAAAGGTTGTAGCACTCAGACCTTTAAACTAAAGAATTTTTCTTTCAGGCAATGTTAATGCTTTTGAATTATAAACTTGCTTGCATTAAAAGCAACAATGTTGCCTTTGATTCTAACACCATAAAGCTTTTAATTTAGCAAATGCCAAAAGTAAGTTGTAAATACAGCTAGAACTTTTGGTTTAATAGAATTTTTCTTTAAAATAAAAAATTTAATTGTTTTGACTTTTGCGGTAAAAGATTTGCTTTTACAGAAAAAGTTTTGCTTTTATTATAAATGTTTAGATTCTTTATTTTAAAAGCTTTTCATGCTTTGGTGAATATCATTTCATTAGCAACGATTCAATTAGAATTAACTTTAGTTTCAGATCCATCTAGATATTTGGTTCTGTCAAAAGAGGTAAATAATGAACACAAATAACGATTATAGCGATTTTCATGGTCAAGTAAAAGCGCTATGCTCAACAACTCCGAATTGTGGTAACTTTAGAACCAAAAATTTCAGATTTTGATTTATAAAACTCAAAATATTTAAAATATTTAATTAACTCTCTTATCAAAAGCTTTGGCTTTAACTTCAAATACTGAATTTTTACTTTTACAACTTCTACTTTTGGCTTCCCAAAAACAGAACTGTTTAGAAGCTATTGATATTTCGAAAAAAGTTACTTTGACTAAAATTATTCGCCTTTGATTTTAACAGTATCGTGGCTTTTGTCGTTATATCAAGAGCTTTATATTTAAGTAAAAAGTTCCTGATTTATTTAATGCCTCACAGCTTTAAGAGCAAAATCTCAGAACCTTTTGGGCACGATTTAAGGACCAAAATTATTTGAAAATACGTGTAAAATCTTTAAATTTACAGCTTTTTACTCCGAGTGTAGACGTGAAGAAAAGATTTAAAATTAAAATTGAAATATTTTAACGTTCAAAATATTGAATTGTTGTTTATTTTCGAAAAAAAGGTATTTCGAATGCAACAAATCAGTTCAAATAATCTCTGCTAATGCTTTACAGAACTGATAAGCTAGAAATTGTGAATAAATGCAAAAGATTACTTATCAATTACGTCAGAATAAAATAAATTAATTCAAGTAAGCTAATAAAGCGACAACGAAGAAACATTTTCATTGTTTTGCAATGAATATTAGCGAAAAAAAAAAATAAATCCACTGCGAAAATCAAATTCTCAGCCAATTTCAATAACCTCTTTTGCCAATTAACCAATCGTTAGTCCTTACCTCTGTAAACTGCTCACTTGTATGAAATCCTTTTACACTCACTGTAGGTGGAACTATCTGAAAGTTCTAACGCTTTAGCTTTCAAAACTGCAACCGCACTATTTGACTGAACCGCTGAAACTAAACTGTGTGTTGGACAGCGTGTATCTTTAAAGTTATTCATTTAGATTTTGTTGTTGTTTTGTTCTTTTTTTTCTTATAATTATTTTGCACATTTATGTTATTGTTTTTGTTTATTCTCATTTTGTGCTCTTCCTTTTAAAAATAAATTTTTTTCTTTATTTGTTGCAACAAAAACGGCTGCTTCTGTAATAAAATTATTAAAATAACAGATAAGCGGTAATTGATATTCTATAGAGAATTCTGGTGTGAATTATGAGTTTTTTGTTTTTGTTATTTTCTTGTGTATTTCTTTTCTATTGCATATCAATACTTTTTGGACTATTGTAATTAACGTTGTTGGCTCGTTTGTTAACAAATTTTTGTTTTAGACATCGCGTGCAAAAGTATTAATAAGCCAGTTGCGTGCTTTGAATTTGCTAATAAATGTTGTTTTTTTCTTAAATTATTAACTTTTTAACTGCTCCCTAAATATAATTATTAAATTGTCAAATTTTGTATTTCAGTCAAAATAAAGTTGGTATCTTTAGAATACCTGACATGTACCTATTGATACCAAAGATGTGTGAGTTTGAGTACTTTGAATTGTATATGTTGAATTGTTGAATTCTGTGCTTCCGTGATATTCTGTGAGTTGTTGAATTTAAAAATTTACTAGTTCATAATTTTAAGTTCTACTTTTCATCAAATTTATTTGGTTGTAGATGAATAATGAATTAGCAAGTCATATCACAGTGGGAAATTTTAGTCGATTTAATGCCGAAAATTTTGAAATTATTCCTAAGAATTTTTTTGGGTTGGAATTCCATGTGAAAATTTTGAAATTCTAAATTTCGCGTCCAAAAATGCAAAGTACTCTTGTTTCTGCGCGAAATTAAGGACGTTTTTGAGGTCACTGACTCAGTGTCATAGCCAGGTAATAGCCAGGTGCTAGAGATGGGTTTTTATTTAACAATCTGTTATTTTGCTCATAACAGTTGCTACTGTTATGTACAGGGGCGAAACTAGTGAGGGGAGTAAGGGTGTAAGCTAACCCCTAACTTTTTAAGAGTCGGCCAAATTGTTATTTTTTACTGAAATTTGTTTAAAATGTTGATTTTTTATTTACAATCACTATGCATGTTTGCCACCAGGAAACCAAAAACCCACTTCAGACGGCTATTTCATTTAAAGACATGTCTAGAACAATCTTCAGTCAGCCAATTCACTTTCAGTCGTACCTAAAATGAACTTCAGTCGGCCAAATTTGCATTTAGCCGTGCGCTAAACCAACTCCTTTAAATCCCAAACCCCAAATGCCATTATCTTTTCTTTTTCAGTCGGTTATTTCTTAAGCAATACTAAATTATTTAAGTAGTACTATTCGTTCAGTCTCGTTTAAAGTTATTTTTAGCTGCGCTCTATGAAAAATTCTCTAAGAGCAATTCAGCCGGCCAAATCGTTTTTAACGGCTTTTAGTCGTTCCTTGGTAGGTTTCTTTACGACATATAGTCGTGCGTCAAACCAATTTCAGTCAATTAATCTTAATATTTTGCTCGGAAATATATATCGTCGGCCTAACTCCATATAAGACGTAATTCAAAATTATCTTATGCTTAGGAGGCAAAAAAACTGTTCATTATATGTTTGAAGTTCATTCTCGTACTATGATGTATTATCTTAAACGTTCTATAGCCATTTTTTTCATACAAAAGTTAAAACTTATTAAAGGCATAGATAGAGTCTTGTTGAATATATCCAAATTGCTAATAACCATTATTTTCAAAATGTTGACTATAGTCGTATTAGAATTAGGCCGAAACATAATTTCTGAATGTAAAGTTAAAAAACGACGATTCCTTCATTGGATATTTGTGAACAAATCCAGAAAATTTAAGCAGTTTCTAAGAAGCAATAAAGTTTATGCATGAACTCTTTAATTCAATGTTATTTTCAACTTACTTGAACCAAAAGTGAATTCTATAATCAATAAAATTATTACTAAAAAATTGTTTGGTGGACTCACTTCAATTGAAAATGGATTTAGAAGTATTTTATCATCTATTCAAAAGCGTAGAATTTTGACGGGTGCAGCTAATGTTTCAGAAAGCAATAAAAAAAATCCCTTAATCCCTCAAAAGTGGCAGTTGCAGCAAATGAGAAATTTGCATATTATAAATTTTAATTGAGTTGAGATATAAAGTTATTTCCTTCAAATAAATTATTTTAGAATGTTATTAAGTATGAAAAAAAGAAAATATCATTTAAAAAAAATAATTTCCTCAAAAAAATCATGCCTTGATTTTTTTATGGAACGAAAAGTTCATAACATTCACCGTTAATGCGCTTTAGACTTTGAAAGAAAATAAAAAAATGCAAATTAGAGTTTTTCTCCTTTTACAACAAAAATCATTTTATCTTATATTTTGAGAAAAAATTAAATTTTGTGGTCTCTTAAATAATATCGCATCAATTTTACATTGTTCCATTTTTAAAAATCTTCTTTAAATTCACCATGAAAACCTTCAAATCAAATATGAAAACATTTTGACATCGAAAAAGAAGTAGAAAAACTTCAAAATAGTCATGAATGCACTAACTCTTATTTTCAATGAAGTATATCCAAAAAAAACAAAGTAAAAAATATTTGTCTTTAAGTGAAAGACACTTCATTTGAAGCTGCATACTTTCATGTGTCAAAATAAATTATGAAATAGTTGTAATTTTCTGAAATAAAGTGCGGAAGCTGGAAAGTTAATCTTGTTAAGTTCATGTGTTAAAATAAAAACAAATAGTGCAAATAAAGATGGATGACATTAAAGAAGCAATTGTGAACATTGGACTCTGGACTCAATTCAGTGAGAATTTGTTTTTATGGAAGAAACAAGACTCATTTTCTGAATATTTAAGGTACAAAATTATCGCTTGGAACTCGACATAATATAATATATTAATACAATACTTATTTAAATTAATATATTTTAGTATTACCAAATCATTAATTAGCTTAAATCATTTGTCAAATGTTTTCTTGTATACCAATAAAAGAAAATTTCTAAAAAAAAAAATTATATTGTTTAACTTATTTGTATATCTCCAGTTGATATCAAAAATGTTGAGGATTTGATTTAAAGTGATTTTTACTTTGATTCATTAAGAAAGCGATTTGGAATCAAAGCTAAAGAGCATTTAAAATGGAGATGTAAGTATTTCAATTGAATATGATTCCTCTTTGAATTTAATTTAAATTCACGTTAAATTGAAGAAGAATGCTTTTCACTTCAAAGTGCTTAAAACTTTAGTTTAAAGTGGAAATAACATCAAACTGAAGTTGTGTTTTTCCTAGTGGATACACTTCGATTTGAATATTTTCGTGTTTAGTGCTAAATTGCTCCGAAAAATATTTGAATCGAAGTGGTTTTTTTTGATTTTACGTTGTTTTTTAGTTCAGTGCAAGAAAATTTTTACTATTGAAAAAAACTCAAATTCAACCAACTTAAAAGCTCTATCCTCACCAAATTCCATTTTGATCAGAAAGTGAGTTTTTTCTCAAAAAGTCAATTTCTCTCTTAGAAGGTTGGAAGAAGAAGGTTGAGGTTAGTTAGTATTAATACTATAAATTAGTATATGTTCTTATTCACATATACTCTTATATAAAATTGATAGAACGAATGAGTAATTTTGTTTCATTTTTCTATGTTGTATTAAAAAAGTCGGGACTTAAAGATATTCAGTCGGCCGAAATACCATAAAACCCCCCAACCAACATGGCCTCTGTACGCCCCTGGTTATGTATGTATAAAAATAACAGGTTCAATGTTGAAGATAGGCATGGATAGTCGAATTGAATTAACCGGTTTCGCCTTTTTTTTTACTTTTTATATTAACTGTTTCTCGAAGTCTATTTTTTCGCCCGAAAACCGGTTTTAACCGACTTAACCGACTAGTCAACTTTTCAACTACTCGACTATCCAAAAAAAAACAGCAGCAAAAATAACAGTCTGCAGAAAACAACAGATTCGCTGTTACAAGTTGCTTATTGGTGTTTTTGAGAGAGGCTTTTCTTCCAGCAAGAAGCATTCGTTTCAGTTTCAGGTGTGGAAAAATTCCAAAACGATGAACTTTTTGCATTTTAAATATTTTTCCATTCTTTTTCAAAGAGAGAAAATAACAGACACCTGTTATTTATCTGGCACAGTTTAAGCCGCAACTGTTATTTGAAATAACTGTTTTGCACAACACTACTTAACATATACTATTGATATACACTCTGTTTTTACACGGTCTATTTTTGAAGGATTTTGAAAAAACACGGTTCACCAACAATTTTTTTACACAATTTTTTTGGTTTTGCGCGATTAGCAGACATTTTTTTCAGCAATAATATTAATGCTTTCTTCAAATATTTTCGGTTTATGCCTACAAGTGTGTGTAAGTGATTTTTAAATTTTTAAAATTGTTTCGAGCACTGCACGCAAAGAAAACAAACGTTTATCGCCAAAACGAACTTCGTTTGTCGTGCTTAAAACCATTTTTTGGAAATGTTTGAATAGTTGTCGAAATAGTCAGTTGCGGGAAACGTGCTATTTAGTTGCAAGAAATTAATTTCGTTTGCCATTAACGTACGTTGTTTTTAAATTGCTGCAACCGAAAAATTTGTTTTGTTCAACTGAAAATTTCATTTGTAGAAAAAAATATCCATTTCTTATGACACACAAATTTTTCATCTAAGAAAATTAAATTCTATACAATATCTCACAATAGCTCAATGGAAGCGTGCTAGACTGTCATGCGGAAGACGTGGGTTCGAATCCAGGCTGTGTTAGTATCAAAAATTATAATTTAATTATATAAATTCTAATTCTGTTTCATTTCGGCTTCGTCAAAAATAACCGTCAAAATAAGTTTTACTTAAAAAACATTAATTAAAAAACAAAAAATTGGTGTTCTTGTCAGGGATTGAACCCAGGTCAATCGAGAGATGTAATGGATATCCGGTATACCGGCCCTAATTCACTATCCGGCCAGAAAGTTTATAAAAGTATTTTATTATGATAAAAATTAAACAATGAATTTATCAATTTCAATATTTAAAAAGTATCTTAAAATAATCAATAGAGGTAAACCTTGTTCATGAATTCATTTATTAATTTAAAACAGTTGCAAAAACGCTACAAATAGCAACAATAATAATAAAAGATAAATAAAAAAAAAATTAATAAAGTTTTGCTTTGTTTCTTGTTTTAATTTTTCAAACTGTGGGCCGCAACACGTTGAGTGAATGTAGCAGAAAAATATAGTGATCAGTAATTCAGACTCCGCTCCACAACATGTTGAATTGATCAGTTGCTTTGGCGTTCAGGAGGTTTAATTTTTTTGCGTTAAGCAGGTGCAGACTACACGGTTGCACAACATACGCACCCAATGATCATTAGTAGAGGATTTGGAACAGATTTCTTTGTATATTGGCCAAACATTAAATAAATTCCAAAACCTAAATTTCTGCAATATTTCACTATTACTATTTCTGGTTTCCATAACATTCAATGTTTTATTGATGATATTGGGTAAGTGTACCAGTAGTCGGCAGTTTAACTTTATTTTTTTTTTAACTGGTGTCCTTTTATATGTTAACATGCCATTGGGTTGGCAACTAAATATTCCATTTCAATAGGGGTTTTTATTTCAGACTTTTTTTTAAAAAATACCTTCTAAATTTAACCAAATTGCATATTTTGTAAAATGCGTCGTATTTGGCAGTGGTCGACATACATTTTCCAATACTCGGCATTTAATGATCCTATAGTCATCACGGTATTATTTATTAAAAGAAAAATAAAATCGTACAACAATTTAAATTTGTATTTGGGGCCAAAAGATAGATTTCGTAAGAAGATTTTATTGTTGTTTTCAGCTTTTATTTGCCATTTCCTAACGGTTTTGTTTCATTCTGATTTCAGTGGATAAAAAACGCTCATGTCGGTTGGTTGCATTTTATCAGTAGTATTTTAAGGTAGTGGATACAAAATAATTTCATTTAATTGACAAAATTGGCTTAACTCCATCTTCATATAAGATTTGTGACCATCAATAAACAGCAGAATGGGCCGTTGGACATTGTTTTCATTGAACCAACTATGTACTCCGTTCGCTACATATTCAAAAAGGTTTCATTAATCATCCATCTAATTTCTGACTTTGTTAGAAACCAATTCTCTGGCAGGCTTTTCACAGAAAGACTGGAAGATAACCATTGGGACTGCTGTCTTGCGATTTACTGAACAAAACTAGTAAAAGAGTAACGGCTTCCTTTTCATCATCGCGTTGAATAGAATACACATTGCAATATCCCTTTGGAGCCAACACTTTCCCTATTTTAAAACACAAAAACTTGTCTCATCCCCATTAAATATTCTTGATGGATCAGTCAAAATATCGGAAGCATTTTCTTCGCCGAGAGGAAAGTTCTTCAC
Organism: Tetanocera ferruginea; assembly: GCA_958299015.1. NCBI lineage: Eukaryota > Metazoa > Arthropoda > Insecta > Diptera > Sciomyzidae > Tetanocera > Tetanocera ferruginea. The sequence continues at coordinate 51,000,653 of OY282642.1, read as the reverse complement.
AAAATATTTGGTCCTGTTCGAGTAGTTGGCGATGACAATAGCATTCGAATGAACCACGAGCTGTATGAGCTCAATATGACATTGAATAAGTTCAGCATAAACAATTCAGCGACTACGCTGGTTAGGTCGTGTCTATCGTATGGATGAAGAAGCTCCAGCGAAGAAGGCGTTTGTGGCAAAAGCCCAGGGTCGACGACGAAGAGGAAGACCATACCTCCGATGGAATGGATTAACCAGGCCGAGGTAGCCCTGACTGTGATTGGTGAAAGAGATTTGAGACGGCACGCGCGAAGCTGAGGCGACTGGCGAGAGCTGATGAAGCGACTGGTTATCATGGCCACCAAAGTAAGTATATTCTTTGTCGAGAAATTTTAGCGTAATAACTGCTCGTCCTTTGCTGATTCCTTCTGTTTCTCTAAGAGCAAAGCTTGGATGTCATTTGAAAAAAGTACCATTTTCCTCCAAGGCGCCAATGGTACAGTTCGTCCATTTTTTTCATGATTAATTGAACAGTGTTCAGCAAAATTATCAATTTTTAGTGGAAACCCATATTTCGCAAGGTTGCGACACCATTTACCAACGTTTTTCTTCGGCATTTGATACTATTGTTGGCGGACCCATTCTTCTAAAACCTTCAGCAATGCGGCCATGAATTCGATCTTGGATAGTCGAACGTGTGACACCATATATTTTGCTAGCTTCTAATATAGATGTTGAACCGTCCTTTATAGGGAAAATTTGCAGGGATTCTTCGTAATATTGGTGAATTGGTCTTTTTCCTTCGCCACACTGAGAAAACTACATTTTCAAAACTATCAGAAACGTGTAACTTTTGAAAACGTTTATCCCAGATTTTGCATTTCTAACTTTAATTCTAATTTTATTTTAATTTTAAAAACGGACATTTTTAAATGAGCAATAGGGGTATTCACACTGCCTTGGGTAGTTGGGTAGATTGGCAAATGCCATACATTTTGTTTTTGTAAAAGTTCCATTCTACCCATCTACCAATCTACTCTAGCTGACACCCTGACTTGTTTGGGTAGATTGATTGAGTACTTTTTTCATGGGCTACCACCTTTTCCAAAAGTAAGCAATAATTGAATTGACAAAAAACTAAAACAAAGTAAACAAATTAAAAGTGAATAAAATAGACAAATGTGTTGATGTCAGTGGTGGCAACTCTTTTCTAGCTATCATTCATCTCTCATCAGCTGTTCTTATACACAGTACTCAATTGCATTTAAGGGTGCTCGCAGTAATCAAAAGTACTCAATCTACCCGTACTCAGCTACCTAAGTCAGTGTGAATACCCTTAATATTTTCCAAATATTTAACGGCCATAATTCTTATTTATATGGGTTTTAATTCAAAAATGCCGACTACTGGTATATGCCGAACTTAGGCACGGTCACCCTATAACACCTCTTTATGGGCGTTACACACTTCGTGGAAAAATTGATATACCTACCCCGTACGCATTAATGAAAAAATTAACTATGAATGCATTTTTAATTAATTAGCAATATCTGTTTGATAAAAGGGATTATTTACTGCAGTATTATTTGTCGCTTGAAAACTCAATCGTATTTTCATTTAACCCTCTCAGACACACAAATCAGAGCGTTGAGCTAAAATTCTGAAAATTTGTACTTAGGCTAATATGACAACGCTGAACACGATTCTGTAAAAAAATTAAGGAAAATGTTTCTCTTGACCGATAATCCATGTCCCATATATGGGACATTCGTACTCAAAGTACCCAAGCATGTTTTTTATCGCAATCCCCATTCTTGCAGCGTCCATTATTCTTGGTGTCTACAAAATATGGGATGTGTAGATTGGCGTCTGTTCTTACCTCTTTGGATGGCTGCTACTGCATTGATCGCTTTCGGAGCAGTTGATGGATGCATGTTGTCGTTATTTTCTTCCATTTCAGCATCATTTGCAGAGGTAGATGGTGCTATTGTGCTGAGCTTTGAAGGTCTTCCACGTTTCGGTGTTTCTGGTGTTTCGGATAACTGCGGCTGGTGAACTTGTTGAACTTCAAGAAGGGAATTAGCTACCTCTAAGCGAAAATGTAATGAATCAAGGATGTGTTTGGTTGGAATTAATTTTTTTATGCAGTCAGCTCTGTACTCCATCCATGCTGCTGTTAGAGCCACATCCACGATGTGCATTATAACACGTAACGTCCACTTTGAAGTTCGAATATTGATTCTATAGTACTGAATCATTTGATCTAACAGATCAACTCCACCCATGGATATGTTATACAGACGCACAACTTCTAGACGAGTAACTTCTATAAATTGAGCTGATTCTTTATCCCATCTTGTAAAAATTACTTTTCCATTTTCACTAAAGCATTGTGCAGATGCTCCATGACCCCTCTTGGACATTGCCTTTTGATCAGGTAATGGAGGATTTGCAAAACGATTTGATCGAACTGTACCTGCTGCAAAAATGCCTCTGTTCAAAAGAATTTCAAACAGTTGAAACGATGGTAAATAATTATCGAAATATAACTTATGTCCCTTTTCATCAAGGGGAATTCTTTTTGAAAGCTCCAGTACAATAGTGGATCCACTGCCAATCGTTTTCATAAGATTTGATTCAAAGGAGTGGTCGAACCTTGATACACTATAAAATCGTATGGTATTCCGCTTTTTCCGCAAAGGAAAAAAACTTTTATGCTCCATGGGCGGAGTGGTTTTCCTTTTATACACTGTTTGGCACAAAATTTCCCTTTAAATAGTATTATCTGTTCATCTACGCAGAGGTTTTCTTCTAAAGGTAGTTTTTTCAATCGACGACGAACCTGTTCAATGATGGGACGAACTTTATACAAGCGATCTTTGCAATCTGGCGGGCGAACTGAAATATCAGTCAAATGCAAATGACTTCGCAATGAAAAAAATCTATTGACAGACAAATTTTCTGTAAAAAATGGAATCTGTCAATCTGTCAGCTGTCAGACCCAGCGTCTGTCATAGTATATTCGCACTCGTGGCAATTTAAAGCAGCTCATCATTATATGTTGAGCGAATATCACTCGAATTTCATCAACTTTACACGGTTTGAAGTTGTTACTTCCTTTTTGTACAGCATATACATTTGTAAAATGTGCTGCAGATGCATAAAAACTATCTGTGAAATATTTTGAGAAATAGGAGTAAGGTGTGCCCACAGCTTGAGCTTCTTCTTCGGCTTGAACAAAATTCATATAATTTGGTTCATCTACTCGAAGTAATCTCGTTTTCCATACAATTTCTTTTTTTTCGTAAATTGTAGTTCGCCTGTTAATGTGGACGGTTCGGTTTCTTCGAAAAGATCTACGAAGTCAGAAATGTTTACACCCCATTCTTGAAGATCTTGTTGATCAAGGATTGGTATGTCCATGTCTTCAAAAATGACATCTTCATTTTCATCACCTTCGTCTTGACTTATCCGCTCTTTCATTGCGGATAACGATGGAAAATTCTGCATTCTGAACACTCTCTACAGCTATTTCAATACCATCCTCATCTTCATCTAAATCTTCAATATCAGAAGCAATTTCGAGGTCTTTTAAAATTTCTTCCTCATTCAATGCCCTTCTTTTTGACATTTTTTTACAAAAAATGATACGAAACTATAACAAAATGAAATTTGTCATATTATTACCACTTAACCCGACTTCAAAACATTAACATTACCTTAGATTTTCAATTAAAATTATGTTGATATAAACTTAAAACAGCAACCACTCCGTACGCTTGTCCCTTATAAGGGATTGGACAAAATCTTATCTAAAGACTAACGTAAATAAAAAAAACGTTGATACAATTCGTTAAATCACTTATGTAATATGTTGTTAACACTCACTGATTTTATTTATCAACAAATTTAGAAATAAAGCACTTTCTAGAGCCGCCAAAGTTTAGACTTATTAGAACACACAACAAGCTTTCATTAAAATCGCCACAACAATGACAATAATCATGAAGTCAACGTAATGTTTACCTTTTTACAACGGTAAAATGCCGTTATTTTGCACAGCATCAATAGAATACAAAGAACATACTAACATCCAGCGATACATGACTTTAAAAATCAGAAACTCTTTTGTCCTTTATATGGGACATTGTATCTGAGAGGGTTAAAACAATTGGTCAATTTGCATCAAATCAAATACATTGTAAACAAACGTAAGCACTTGTCAGCGATGCAGCTGCTACTGACCTTGAACAAGGGAGGATATAGTTTTGGGATAAATTTATGATTTTCTTTGCTATGTGCACAAACCAGGTAAAAAGCTTTGGAGATATGCAAAACGATTGCAGCGACATACGATCTCGTAGTGGCGAATGTGTGCGGTGTCCATTCTATATTAAAAATATTCAATGCAAGTACTTAACGGTACCAGTACTCAAAGTCATTATTGCCCATTAATGCAATCATCTAATAAACTAATATGCAACACAAAGGAAACATTACAAACTTTGACAACAATAAAAACAAAATAAAATCTTCAACATATGGTGATAACTTCGTATTCGTTATAAACTGTTAGCAAGCTGCTTGCCAAACACACTGTTAATAATAATATAAAAAAGCTGTTTTTTATTAACAGACTTTTGCTTTTGCGAGACCAGGGAAACAAACGGGCTGTCAAATAAACAGAAGTAAACAAGTTTTCGCTTAACCACACAGAAAGACACAAAAGCACCAGATGAGCAAAACAGTTTTTTTTTTGTTGGAGGAGAAATATAAACTTCGAAAAATGTAGATTGCATGAACGAATCGACGGTTCGCTACATTTAAGATACAATAACATGGTGAGCTTAATTGTGAGCAAAACTTATTATAATAGTCAAAATCAGCTGTTCGAAAGAAGACATCTTTATTCATAAAAACGTTTACAATTTCTTTAACGTTTCCGTAACTAACGCAGCACACAATTTTTTTGCTATTCGTAAAAAGTTAAGTTTTAACATTGTTTAATTTTTTTTATATAGATTTTACATTTCTGTTTTGATTTTACAAGAACAAATTAAAAAGACATTTGTATAAGGTATATAGATATATGACCTTTACGGCCTGTTTGTTCACAGAGTTATAAATTTGCATATAATGTGTTATATCTAGTGTCCGACCGAATATTCGGTTTCGGTTTCGGTTTCGGCCAGTTTTGGCCCTTTTAATCAGTTTCGGCTATTCGGCATCAATATGGCCGAAACCGAAACCGAAACCGAATATTTGATCGGACACTACTAATTCGGTTTTTACATATATTTCAATGGTAGATGTGAGTTCGCTTGCATCAAAATTTTTAATGGTGTTAAGTAGAACAAAATCGTGAAATTCAGTCATTTGATTGACCGTGTGAGTTGAGTCCAGCACAAAACGATAAATGTAGTTTTTTTAGATTCTAATATTAAGTTATTTAACTTTAAATACTAAAAAGTTCCTTAACGTGGTATTAAAATGATCGCCATATTTATTATTTTAAAGTTGAACATTTATATTCAAACGGTCATATTCATAAAAATATCTTGAAATAGATTTAAAGTGCTCATTAGTCAAAAAGCTTTTTAGAGATAAAATGTTTTTTAAAATTCTGTTATTCATAAAAATATTGTCTCAGCTTATTTGTTAAAATAGGAACACTCTCAATTTGAAATGGGAACAGTGTCAAGAATGGTTCGTGAATTTGATAAATTCAATAATTTTTTGTTTATTTGTCACAATTTTATCAATACTTTGACATGCAAACAGTCAAAAAATTGTTTAATCTATGTTCTTCTGTGAAAAAATTGTCACTTATAATTTTTATTTTCAATATTTTGAAATGTTTTGCCATGTTTTCATATTTTTTGAAACAGTTTGAAGTATTTTTGACAATATTTGCGCTCACATTAGAGTAAAAATTTTAAAAAGGCTTTATCAAGGGTTTATTGAAGGTTACTCATTTAAGAAGCCTTTATAAGAGATTTTTGTCGTTATTGGACGTTTATGGATACTGTTTTTGAAATTTTTTTTTGTAAAGGCTTCATAAGAGGTTCGTAAATTTTTATGAATAAAGGCAAAATAATATTTATCGTATATGTACGTTATTATAATCTGTTTCAATTGTTATGTTTTTGAAAGCTTTTAACTAAAAAATTAAAAAAAAATAAATTGTTTTTAAAACAATTTTCATGTAGATATTCAGTTTCGGTTTCGGCCGAATATTACAAAAATGGCCGAAATTCGGTTTCGGTTTCGGTTTCGGCCAAAATTTTGGTTTCGGTCGGACACTAGTTATATCTAAAACCATCTATAAAATAAAACTTATTTATAACACATACAAATTTTTTTCAATTTGCTCATTAAATTTTTTTTGTCAATTTGTAACGCGTTATAAACTGGTGAAATGCTTTTATAATGTATTGAAAAACTCAAAGCATCAAATATGTGTACATTTTGTAGCGTTTTGATAGAACTGATTTAATTCATAACCAGGCTATAAAACTCGTTACAAATTTAAAGCACATTTTTTGGCGTTAAAGCACAACTGAATTTTAACTTAAAACTAGGTTTTAAGTTCGTTACAATTTGATACATAACGAGTTCTAAATAGCGAACAAACCAATTTAGTCACAAAAATAGTCACAGAACAAGTTTTATATTTATAACTCCGCGAAAGAACTGGCCGGTAGAGTTATGAGGAACTACGTCTTAAAATTTTACGAAGATGTTTTTAACCCTCATAGCTTTAAAAAAAGCTTCAAATAATGTATTGCTTTCTAAACTTTTTTTAAACCAATTAAGGCCTTTTCCTCACGGAGCAATGGAAAAGTAATGCAATTGCAACACAATTGTTTATAAAGTTTCAAACCACTGCAATTCAAAACATAATTGCAACCTATGCTTTCTGGAGAGCAACCCATGTTGCAACGCAACATTGATTATTTTTATTGAAATAGGCATAATTTTACCTAAGGGCCCAACAAAATCAAGTGGCGTGGGCCCCAAAGTACAATTTTTCCTTTTATTTTACTATACGCGAAAAAACAAACGGCAAAAAAGATTTGGGTCCATCCGCACATTAAAAAATAACATAAACAGCAGATTTTTCGGGGCAATAAAAGAGCTGCAACAAAGTGATGCTAAATTTTTAGCATTGTAAAGAATGACCAAAGAAAAAACATAACAAGTTGGTGATATAAATTGCAGCATGCTGCGTTGCATAAAACTTATCGCAAACCTATTGCCAACTAGTTTTGAAAAAGTTGCTCCATGTGAAGGTTTCGGTATAGTAACATGGGTTAGCAACATTTGTTGCAATTGCATTGCTTTTGAATTGCTCCGTGAGGAAATGGCCTAAATCTTGCAGCGATTGATCAAAGCAATTTTGGTTTTTATTAGAGATGTAACGGATAGTGATTTGGCTGGATACCAGGCGAGCTGATAAGCCATATGGCTGAATCCGGCAGCCGGATAGTGGGTTCATTGGCTCGTTGTTGACAAACTTAATATATTGCTAATTCGACAGGCTACAATCATAGCACAATAATAAAGAAGCTCATATTAATATTGCAGTTTTACATGTTATACCACTAGAGTTCAGCTACTTCAGCTTTTTCGCACTTTCTTAGCATTAACCCAATCAAAGCCACGACCAATATCATCAATAAAAAAATTTAATGTTATGGAAACCAGTGGCTCAAGCCAGTTTAATGTGTGGAAAATAGTTTCTGGCTTACTTGGGTTTTGGAATTTATTTAATGTTTCACCAATATACGAAGAAATCTATTCCAAATTCTCTACAATGATCATTGGGTGCGTATTGCAAGAATAACTGTTGTGCAAACGTGAAGTGTGTACTTGCTTAACGCAAAAAATTTAACCCTCTAACCGGTTAGACCGTCTATAGACGGTCTTTGATTTTTGTGCAGCAGTTTCATATAAGAATTGTGCTAGGTGCTTTGTTATAAGAAGTGCTTTGTTTCACATATTAGTATATCAACGAACACTCTCTGATCAGTCGTTGGTGAGCTTTCATCACTAAAATGCAAAACGTTAACTATTTTATTTTTTTTACGGTCTTACCGGATAGAGGGTCAAACCTGCTGAACGCCAAAGTTTGTGATCAACTCTTTATTAATTTTTCTCTTATTATTTTTGCTATTTGTTACATTTTTGTAACTTTTTTTAAGTAACAAATGAATTCATGAACAAAGTATACCTCTTTTAATTATTTTAAGATAATTTTCAAACATTGAAATTGATAAATCATTGTTAAATTTTTATCATTATTTAAATACTTTTAAAAACTATTCGGCCTGCCGGATACCGGATAATAACACCATGGTCTCTAGTCTGCTTGGCTTGTTCTGTAAAAATCATTGTTGTTGTAGCAACCTGTTTGGCTTCAATAAAGTATTTGGCATCAAGCTCTAAAAATAAGTCTTCAAAAATATGCTTTTTTAAGAATAATAAACTTAAAATAAACAATTAAAATGCCACATTTTAAAAAAAAGTTTTCTATCTGACACATTCAAAAACATTTAAAACACTTTTCAATTCATTCGATCAGACAGAGATTTTTGTACAACGTTCCTCTACAAAATGTGCCCGAGCAGTGGAGGTTATGAAATTGAAATATCGGCGAACCACTGCTCAGATCAGAAACGTTGCCTTCAGTAGCGTTACTTAAACGAAAGAGTCCCAGGCATGACTTGTAAGAAAAGGCCTCTAAGCTGAATCATTCAATTGTAATCACCTTGCATAAATCACATTAAGATACAGACTAGGGATGTTACGGAGGTGAGTTTATCGGAACCGGAGTCGGAACCGGAGTTTTTAAATTTAATTTATCGAAGCCGGAGTCGGAACCGGGGTCGGAATCGGAGCCGAAGTTGGAGTCGGAGTCCAAGAAAGATGTGTTAGTTAACTGTTAATGTTATCTATATCTATACGTATAACTCAAGAACTACTCAACCGATTTTTGTAGTTGTTTCACTAACATAAAGCAACATGTTTAACTTAGTCCGTGGCATAATTTTTTTCTTTAAACTGCTCTTAAAAGTAATAAAACTTGAGTTTAAAAAGTAGCCAAAAAAATCAAATCCAAAAGGCATTATATCGTTAGATACACAACCAGCGCGCTGCAGCGTTAAGCTTTCTCGCTCTTTTCCTCTCCGATTGTGTTTGTTGTTATTGTTTCTTTTACTTAAAGTGCTTTAAATAAGGGATGTTTTACGTACAAGAGCAGACGCAAGAAGTTGTCTCATTCAGTTGGCGCTGAGAAATGAAATGTTTTGATCATAAATACTTAAAAAAGTATATCCAAAATTTGAATCAACAATTTAAAAACCAGTACAATGTCCAATTTATGCGTTTCATATGCGTACCTTCATTATGCGTTTAATTATAGCCTTTATTATAAAAATCGGATAAGTAGTATCCAAGATAGACTTGAAAAGAGCGAGAAAATAATTTAAAATATTGGCGAATAGTGTTATCAATGTGTGGAAAGGTGTGTTCGCATTAGTTAACAGGTAAAAGTGTATTGATACGATACTGAAAGGTGTGGTAAAATTAATTTACAAAATCCTTAAATTAATTTAAATGGAACAATTTTCATCCCGATGCTGCCTACTTTAAAACAAGATGTTAAAAGTCACAGATCTTCATTAAGTTTTAGTTCGTGTTAAAGAATTAAAATGTCGTTTTTGGGAAACGCAAATAGATTCCTGAGCTGAAAAAAGGTTAAAAGCTCTTTATTTAGACTTCTCAGACCTTACCGAATGTAATTTCGTTTTTGGAGCGAAAATGTAGTGTGCTTGAAAATCTCCTATACAGATAAAGGACTTTTACTTATGTAAAAAGTAAAATTGAGCAATTGAAATTTCGAATTTACTCTCCAGAAAAGATTTATAAGCAATTATTAACGATTATTAATTAATTATTAATTAATTAATTATTAATTATTATCAATTATTAATTGTTATTTAACGAAGAACTGTGCTCGTGAGTACACCGTGAGTACACCGTTACATTTCGATCTTCGTTATAACTCCGATTCAAAATTATCGGAGCCGAAGTCGGAGTCGGAGGTGTAAAATCGATCGGAAGTTCCGGCCTTTCGGAACCGAAGTCGAAGCTTCGTTACATCCCTAATACAGACTTCAGTTATTTCTAAGACACTGGTTGGGGTAATTTAAGCTATATTATGAATCATTGGTGTGACACTTTAAGAAAATTGTCCGTCAGTCGGATATGTTTGACATGGCGTCCAATATTTTAACCAATGTTTGAACAATTGATTAACGATTAACTTGAGCATAGGTTCAAATGTCACATACGCATGCCTGTAACTAAGTTAGCCATAGCATTCTGTATAGGGTGTGCAATTTAATTCAGCCATAAACACGGCCAGAGAATTCCATAGAGATTTGGATATAAAAACAAATTCAAATGAATACTCTCACACACACATGCCGACATATTCAGCAACGCGCAAAATGATATGGAAGACAAAACCGAGAAAGATCGCGTTTTCAGTGTGTTACAGCTGTCAAAGTTGACCGATAAATTTAGTTTGTTGTGAAGTTGTTAATGAAAGCAAAATAAATTAAAACTTTTCTGTTAATAAATAAACTGCTCCGAAATATAAACAACAAAAGATGTCTGATCCAGTTGATTCCAAAACGAAACTTAAGCGTTTCATTCTGCTAGGTCTGCTTCTGATTGCATCCGTTGTGGGCTGGCATGTCTATGGTTTGTTTTTATGAAATAAGCAAATGTTTCTCGATAATATCGGATTATTTTTATTTCAGAGTATTTAATTGCGGGAAAAAGCGAAACGGATCATGAAACACCAACTGATCATGATATCATAGAATTGTCAAAAAATCTTTTTGATCTTGAGACGCAGCACAATGCCTATTTGGCAAAGATCGATTTTCAGGGCAAAACAAGGCCCTTCAAACGTGATGATCAGGCAGCGCATCCGTAAGTTTAATATAAACACGGTTTAAAAGCTAACAACTATTAAAAAAATTCGTCTTTCAGTCTGCTTAAGGTACACAACGATGAGCTAGACTCAGACAAAACCTCCACAATCTATCTGATGAAACGTCTTTACAATAACTACGAGCTGGACACGCATGTTAATGATAAAGTCAACGCTGATGAAGAGCAGGAAGAACTGGATTTCTTGCAGGCTATTCTCAAGACAGCAATCATGAAGAGAACCATGAAATTTCTCCAAAGAAAAGGTAAACTCATCATCCTTAAATAACAAAGCAACCCTTCGTTAGATGATAATCTTTAGATATTGTAAGTGCTGACAACTCGGCACAACTAGAGTTGCTAAAGAATATCTGGTTCACACAGTACTCACGCGGTGGTGGCCGTATTGGTAGCTCAGGTTTTGAGCATGTCTTTCTTGCTGAGCTGAAGGAAAACACCGTTTTAGGTTTACACAATTGGGTGTACTTTAGTGAGCAAGAACAGCTAGGCAATTTGGACTACAAGGGCTACATGGACCACGTGGAACTGGGCAAGGTTAGTATACTTTAAATAAGTTTTTGTATAACTTTAAACTTTTATTATGTTCTTCAGCACGATCAATATTTGGCTGCTGTGCGCTTCAATTTCCATAACATTGTCAAAACTTATAATACGCTATTTATTGGCACCTCTCCAGAGCTGGAAATGAGTTTGTATACCGTTTGCTTTCTATTGAGTCCTGATCATATGTGTCCTGTGCAGTTTGGCAAAACTAAATTTGCCATTATCACACATACCTGGGACTGGCATGGTAAAAAACTTATCGGCTCAGCATATCCGTCCATTGAAGTGTAAAAAGAAAAACGATGCAATACAATATTTACCTGACATAACTTTAGAAGTTTAAGTACAAGTTTATTCTACCTCAACTGAAACTCAATGAAATACTCACAATTTTTTGTTATATAAGTTTTTGTTTTTTTTTTAACACTTTGTTATTGGCTTCATTTGCTTTTTTTGTATTGAAATATATTTGTCATAAGATATTGCGCTAAACTCGCGAAAGTAAGACTTTTTTGATATCTTTGTACCTTGTATACCTACAGCCATTGCTTTAAATAAATTTATAACGAAAAACGTTGAACTAACGTTTAAAAATTCAACTTATTTTTAGGTTTGTTTTGTTTTTTTAACATCAACGACTTATTTGGGAGCTTATCGTCATATGAAAAAAGTCTTTAGTTACCAAAAATTCAAAATTGACTTTTTGATTGATTATGGATGCACCGTATACATTTTCATGTAAAATTGTACACCTACTGCTAAAAGCAACGATTTTAAATATTTACAAAATTAACCTGAAATAATTTTGAATTTGTTTTCAATTTAGAACGTTATGTTGCTTCTGTAAAATTTTTCAAATGTAACTAAAATGACAATATAAAGAATACTTCATATAGCAACAACATTATCAATAGGAAAAATCATGCCTTATGTAAATGTCAATTCAGAAAAACTTTGGAAACAAAAACTAATTCACTCGAAATAAATGTTCGAGATAACCACAGCATAGGTCAAATGGACACGTGCATAAGAGTTCCCTCAAAGTTCGCTTGTTAATTGCTGTTGTTAATGAAGTTCATTATGTTGTTTTAGTTGTTGTTGTTGTGACTCGTTATCACAACAAAATACTCTTGTTGATTCCTCATATACACTGAGAAAATAAAAATAAGCAAAAAGCACATTTTTAAAACGGTTACATATAAATGAATATTTTAAAAACATACTCAGTCATGCAAAAATGAAAAAGCATATTTTAAAATACAAAAGTAAAACGAAACGTTTTAGAAACAGCAACGAACGTTTTGCAATGATAAAGAAGGATAAAATGAATATTTTCAAAAACATTGTCCGCCATACAAAAATGAAAACGCATATTTTAAAATACGAAAGTAAAATGAAACGTTTTCAAAACAACAACGAATGTTTTAACATACTTACTTAATTGAAAACGTGTTTATAAGAATACGTTACCAATAAAGGTCTTTTTAATTGATATAAACCATTGGTGCAAATTAGTTAATACCTTATTGGTCGAGCAAGTAAAGCTTTGAGTTGCATAATACATTGAGCTCTGGTCGAAACCTCACGATAAAAAATATATTTTTATGGAATTTGTTTCAAATTGTCATCATATTTTTTTAATATTAACAAAACAAGTACAAAACAATCTCTCACTTCTTATCTGGGCTCGGAAAAGCCACGATAGTCAACATCCGTAACGTTCAGACTTACCAATAAATCGATGCTAACATAGAAAATTCCGACTTTATTGCTTAAAGTCGACTTTATATGTTTTTTCGTTATATTAACCACAAATTTATTTATTTGGCCGAACAAGGCAATTATAGCCCATCCACAATGACGACAACGAGCGACGAGCTTGAAACGTCACTTTTTTTTCACATGTATTTCTTATGGGATGAACTTTTGGAGACAATCGCGACGACATTGTTGCCCGACATCAAATGTAGCTGTAGCCAGCTTCAATTTAATTCTAATTTGGCGACAAAAACAAACGACAAAAGTAAATGTCAGCCATTGTTTACATTCGTGTTTTTGTCATGCCGGCTGCTCGAGTGCTAGTTTTTGTGTTCAATTTATATATTTAATTGCAAAATTTGATGTGAGTTTATTAAATAATATAATTTAATTTAAATTCAATTCAATAACCTGAAAAAATATTGCTGATTTCACTTAGCACTTTCTGCTGTAGCTTGTTGTTGTCGCGTTTAAAAAATTCAAGTCGCCCGAAATTTCTCTACAACGACAGAGTGGAGACCTGTCGTCCGTCGCCCGTTGTCGTCATTGTGGATGGGCTATTACTTTTTCTAACTTAAATTAATCTACCTTAGGTTAGTTTTTTTTTATTTTTTTTTTTATTAAGGATTGAATGATAAAGTGGGCGTATCCGCCCACATGTTTGACATTTTGTTTACAAAACTTTGTAAAACTCTGCGCCTGCTAGAATCGGGGAGACAAGGACTTGGGGTTATTGGGCATGAGTCGTGCGTATTCAAGATAATGATGGAGATGACAAATGAAGGGACATTATTAAAGATGAGATGATTATAATGGGGAAAGAAGGTTAAGAGGACGGAAATAGGAAATTGTAAAGATTTGTTTTAAAGGAGAATTTAGATATGGATGGTGAATAGCTATCGCTGATATTATTGAATTCTTTACACCATCTATTAATTGGCTCATTATTGGCGTATATTGTATGGTGCTGATACTCATATAACATTCGTGTGTGTCTTGTACGTCTTGAGGGTTCGTTGAATTTTATCTTATATGATATATATTCACTTTCTACAGCTCCGTTGAGAACATCAAATGTAAAACATGAGGTAAGTAGTGTTCTTCTGGTTGATAGGGGCATTAAATTAAGCAAGCTTAGCCTATGCACATAGGATGGCAGGGTATTGTATTCACGGTGGTTGTAGGTGTGTCTTAGAGCAAAAAGCAGGAATTGCTTTTGAATAGATTTCAGTCTCTCGCTATGTGAATCGAACGCAGGATTGCAAATAATGCATCCATATTCCAAAAGTGGGCGTACTAAAGAACAATATAGTTGTTGTTGCTGGCTCTTGATAGGATTTTATCATAATGCAGATTAAATCGCAATTTATTATCTAAAACGACTCCAAGATCAACAATATGATTGACAATTTTAAGTTATTCTAAAGTAGGTTTCTTGTTAAAGTAAACTTTAAAGAAATAGGCAGCTTCAGCTCCCACTAAAGTTCCAACTAACCAATAAGAGCAAATTTATTATTGTCGTTCTGAACATTAACATTTTCAATCTTTTTGTTTAAATTTATGTTTTTTAAATATTATAATTAACAAAATGATAAAAGATATAGATGTGAGAAGAAATTTAAATATCTGCAAGTCCGTAAGGAAACAAAAAATAACTTACATGTTTCGTCATTATTGCCAGTTTTCATAATTTTCCCTAAAAAAATTCCATTTATGAAACTGACAACAAAAATTGATTATTGGTACGACAAAATATCAAAGTCAACTCTAACTCCAATGTGGACATTAAGTAGAGTCGACTTTTTCATTATACCCCACGCGTACTGCGTAAGGGGTATATTAATTTTGTCACGACGTGTGTAACATCCAAAAGGAGGCGTGGTAGGTATGGAAAAGTATATATATTCTTGCTCAGCATCACCACCTGAGTTGATTTAGCCATGTCCGTCTGTCTGTCGACACGATTACAGCCGCAATTTTGAAGCTATCGTAATGAACTTCGATATTTAAGCTTTTTTTAAAAAAACTAAGGTCAAGTTCGAGAATGGGCTAAATCGGATGAAAACCACGCCTACCTCCCATACAACCCAAAAATTGAAAACTCTACAAAGAAGCTAATATTAAAGCTACAATACTGAAATTTGGTACATGTGTATTCTATGTCAAAACTGAGATGTTTTAGAAAAATGGGCGTCATCCACCCACTAACACGCCCACCTCCCATACAACCCCAAAATTTAAAAATCTATTAAGAGGCTAATATTAAAGTTACAAGACGGAAACTCGGTATTTGTGTATTCAATGTCAAAACTGAGGTGTGTTATAAAAATGGGCGTCATCCACCCACTAACACGCCCACCTCCCATACAACCCCAAAATTTATAAAGAGGATAATATTAAAGTTATAAGACGGAAACTCGGTATTTGTATTCAATGTCAAAACTGAGGTGTGTTAGAAAAATGAGCGTCATCCACCCACTAACACGCCCACCTCCCATACAACCCTAAAATTTAACAATCTATAGAGGCTAATATTAAAGTTACAAGATGGAAACTCAGTATTTGAGTAATTAATGTCAAAAATTAGGTGTGTTATAAAATTGGGCGTCATCCACCCATTAACACGCCCACCTCCCATACAACCCCAAAATTGAAAAATCTATAAAGAGGCTAATATTAAAGCTATAAGACAGAAACTCGGTATTTGTGTATTCTATGTCGAAACTGAGATATGCTAGAAAAATGGGCGTCATACACAATCTAACACGCCCACCTCCCATACAACCCCAAAATTTAAAACTTTATAAAAAGGCTTATATATAAGCTGCAGGAAAACAATTTGATATGTATGTTTTTTAGACACATAAAAATAATATATAAAAAGCTCTCCAATTTAATATTCTTCTACCCTTAAGAATCGGCCGTGGGGGTATTCTAACTTCGGCCAAGTCGAAGATAAACCTTACTAGTTTTTTTATTAATTAGGCTGGTTGTGTATCAATTGTTTATATAAATTGTATTTTTCGTTATGAGAGGAAAATTCGTAATTTTATTAAACAACACAGTGCGACGAAAAACGAAAAAATTTTGATTACAAGAACCATTTGTAGAAATTCTTTTGCGAATTCAACGCAACTAGGTGACCTCTCAATGTCGTCACATCTTATTTTTAATTGATTTTTAGAAATTATTACTTCGAATTTGGTTGCAGCGACATTCAATGACGTTTTACAGTCATTTTTTCTATCGGAAATATAAAACAAAATCCAGGCATATGTGGGGACAATAAAAAACCAATTACCTACAAGGATTCTATGTTCTAATTGCTTGTCAAAGTGTTTAAAATTTTATCGAAATGAAAATAAAAATTTTTTTTAAATGTAAATTGAAAATGGTTAAAGTGTTGTGAATATTTTTGTTAATATTATTGTATGAATTTCAATAACTCTGAAGATGACTTCCGATGGAAGTCGCAATATTGGTTAAAATATAAAATAAAACAAGTAAAGAAAGTCTAAAGTCGGTCTAGGCCTAAACCCACTTTTCAAAAACAAAAAATTTTTTATTGTAAATGGGCGTCTCCGTGGGCGGATGAAGCCTATATTTTAAATGGATATTAATGTTGATGAAAAATGTACACATACCAAGTTTTATTCTTGTAGCTCACAGTTAATGCCTTTATTGCGCTTTCGCTATGGCAGGTGGGCGTGTTCATGGACGGATTACTCCCAATTTTGGAACACACCTTAGTTTTGGTATAAAATACATACACACCAAATATAATTTCTCTATGACAAACATAACTTTATTAATTGAGTTTTAAACTTTTTGGGTTGTATGGGTGGTAGGCGTATTCGTTGGCGGATGACGTCCATTTTCCAAAACCATCTTTTTCTTGTCATAAAAAACATACGTGCCAAATTTTAGCTCTGTAGATTAAACAGAGGCTTATTTATTGCGTTTTAAATTTTTGGGTTGTATGGGAGGTGGGCGTGTTCGTGGGCAGATTATGTTCATTTTTTTAAGATATATTTGTGTTTGTATAAAACACATACACACCAAATTTTATTGTTGTAGGCTTATTATGAGCTGAGTTATGCTGTTTTCAATTTTCGCGATGTATGGGAGGTAGACGTGTCCGTAGGCGGATGATGTCCATTTTTCAAACCAATCTTTGTTTTGTTATAAAAAACATATTTGCCAAATTTTAGCTCTGTAGGTAAGCAGAAGCTTATTTATTGAGTTTTAAATTTTTGAGTTGTATGGGAGGTGGGCGTGTCCGTGAGCGGATGACGTCCATTTTTCGTAGACATCTTTGTGTTAATATAAAACTCATACATATCAAATTTTATTGTTGTAGGCTTATTATGAGCTGAGTTATGCAGTTTTAAATTTTTGCGTTGTATGGGAGGTAGGCGTGTCCGTGGGCGGATTCTAAAAATATTCAATAATGCAGATCCTTGGGTGTATGTGACCATGTGTACCAAGTTTCATCCAGTTATCTCTACTCCTTCTTTTTATCCTGTGTTTACGGACAACACACAGACGGACGGACAACACACAGACGGACGGACGGACTGACATGAATAGCTCGACTCACGAGGTGACGCTGATCAAGAATATATATATACTTTTCTATACCGGACTCGCTTCGTTTTATGCGTTACAAACGTTTGCACAAAGTTTATATACCCTAACCTTTCAGGCTTAGGGTTTAAACAGTATAAAAACCACTTGTTGTTTTCGTCAGGGATTGAACCTTGGATAGAAGAGTATTGAACTCGATCGCCAGCAAGCCTGACTTAACTCCTTTCATTTCATTAAAATATCAAACCAACGTTTTAGGTGCTCATTTTAAAATATCCGTTTCTGCCATTTTTACAAATGTAGTTTTCTCAGTGTACTCGCTATGCACGGATAATAATAACAAAAGTAATATAAATTATTTGTGTTTCGAGCATTGACTGAGTTCCATTGTGGTCATGGAAATACTATCTAAAAATAACTTAAGCACACGAAAAAACTCTGTAACTCATCTGTAAATGAAGGTTATTTTTAAAAACCAACAATAGTTAAATTGAGTTATCTAATAAAATAAATAGAAAACAAGTAAAGAAAGTCTAAAGTCGGTCTAGGCCGACTATGAAATACCCTAAACCCACTTTTAAAAAAAAAAAAACAAAAATTAATTGTAAATGGGCGTGTCCGTGGGCGGATGAAGTCTATTTTTCCAAACCATCTTTGTCTTGTCATAAAAAACATACGTGCCAAATTTTAGCTCTGTAGGTTAAACACATGCTTATTTATTGCGTTTTCAATTTTTGGGTTGTATGGGAGGTAGGCGTGTCCGTGATCGGATGATGTCCATTTTCCGAAGATATATTTGTGTTGGTATGAAACACATACATATCAAATTTTATTGTTGTAGGCTAATTATGAGCTGAGCTATGCAGTTTTCAATTTTCGCGTTGTATGGGAAGTAGGCGTGTCCGTGGGCGGACGATGTCCATTTTTCAAAACCATCTTTTTTTTGTTATAAAAAACATATGTGCCAAATTTTAGCTCTGTAGGTTAAACAGAGGCTTATTTATTGCGTTTTCAATTTTTGGGTTGTATGGGAGGTGGGCGTGTCCGTTAGCGGATGACGTCCATTTTTCAAAGACATCTTTGTGTTGGTATAAAACACATACATACCAAATTTTGTTGTTGTAGACTTATTATGAGCTGAGTTATGCAGTTTTAAATTTTTGCGTTGTATGGGAGGTAGGCGTGTCCGTGGGCGGATTCCAAAAATATTCAATAGTGCAGATCCTTGGGTACATGTGACCATGTGTACCAAGTTTCATCCAATTATCTCAACGCCTTCTTCTTATCCTGTGTATACGGACAACACACAGACGGACGGACGGACGGACGGACGGACGGACATAGATAGCTCGACTCACGTGGTGACGCTGATCAAGAATATATATACTTTTCTATACCGGATTCGCTTCGTTCTATGCGTTACAAACGTTTGCACAAAGTTAATATACCCTGACCTTTCAGGTTTAGGGTATAAAAAGGGACACGCAAACCTTGCGTAAATGATGGTTAATAAAATGCGTGTTATATAGGGATGAACAAGAGTTAATGAAACTATATTGTTTGTTATATAGATTTAGCTTAGTGTTTCTATTTATAGCTAAAGAAGTGTTTTGGTCATCTTTTTTGCAAAAAACTCTTAATGTATTATAAATAAACATTTTAAATGTTATTTTTTTAGGTGTTCACCGTGCCCCAAGTGGTTGCCTTAATTGTAGTTAAGACTGTACCTTATTTTTAAGTTCAATCGAGTTTCGCTTCGGTTGGTTCTAAGCACATTTCTTGCCCCCGATTGTATCCCGATTAATGGGCTCGTTTAATTTAATTTAACCGTGGTTAAATTTGATCCAGATTGATGCACGGTTAATGTTCTCGGCAACTTGTTGAAAACCAATGGAGCTGAATGAACTTAAAGATTCCATATTAATTAGGTAGGGTCTAAGCATGATAGAATAATAAGGTAGGCTCATGTTAATATAGCCGCTCAAATGTCTATTTTTACACAAACAATGCTGTGAGTGCTATAAACGTCGAACGAAAAGGCAACAACAACAATTAGAACAACTCGAATTCGAACAGCTGATTTTGACATCTAGCTCACTTCCTCTCCAATATGCGCCTACCTTGTTATTCTATCATGGGTCTAAGTAAAACAATAAACTATAGAATATTTTGGCTTGATTGTTTTTGAAGTTTCTTAATGATATCTCTTTCAAGAAAACACAAATTTCATGGGCCAAAAATTTAATTAAGTCCGGTTAAAATGTCACTTGAATGCACAGAATCTAGGAAATAATAAAAATAAACTAAGATATGTATGTCAGTTTCAATTTAAATTTATTTAATAAATATTAATTTCCGTGCAATACCATTTTATGTCTTTTTACGAACAATAAATATATGTATCATCACCTTAATATAGAAAGAAAATAACTCATAATTTTACAGAGAAACACAGAAGTCTTTATAATTTCTTTAAATATTAGTAATTAAAACATACTTCAAGCAGATTGTAATGAAAATCGTCAACAAATTCAGTTTTTAAAACCATATTTTAGTTTTTTTTTGGTTTCATTTGGGTATTTTAACAGAAAATGCAAAAAAAAAAACAATTTAAAAAAGTCTTGAGTTACATCCTTTCTATTTTAAGGTGACGTTATATAGTCAACAACTGATAAATTAAAACTTTTATAAGTATGATTAAATTACAATATGGCCAATTAGATTTAATATGTCTTTGAAATATAGCCAATCGAAATATGGCAATATTATTATCTGAGGGCACAGGCGAGTCTTCGGCACTTTTATGGCACGCGAATATTCCACGTAATATTGTTCGAGGAGCATGGAAATTCGAGTTTGAGATCACACACTTGCAATAATTGTCCTTGAGCTTTGTTGATCATCATGACGAAAGCGAGTCGCACTGGGAACTGAATGCGCTTAACCTCAAAGGGCAGATCATTAGGTTTCATAGAAATTCTCGAAATGAGTACATCCTCGTCTTTAAAGTTGCCTTTGAGTATCGTCACTTAAATCAAGGCATATTTATACAGGTAGCATAAAACGCAACTGCGCTGCCGAATTTTGGGAGTCTAATGTCAAAATCAAGTAATAGAATGTATGTAATTTCTGTTTTTGACATTATACTCCCATTCATTAATTGTTAATTATAGTACCTGGATAAATATGCCTTGACTTAAATGACATTGTTGCAGCTGCTTCACTGTTAATCTGGTACGATTGCACGGCTTTGGTAGAATAAGATTGTAAAGCATAATGACGATTGAACCAACTTTCAGTAGCAAGTTGTGTGGTGTATGGTGTATGTGGTGTACTCTGTAATGGGAGTATAATGGCAAAAACAAAAATTACATACATTCTATTACTTGATTTTGACATTAGACTCTCAAAATTCGGCAGCGCAGTTGCGTTTTATACTACCTGAATAAATATGCCTTGTGTGGTGGCAGACGTGGTAGGCGATGTTGATTTGATGATGAAATTGCGATAGTTAACGCCTTGTCCTTGGCAGCTTAAATCGCTCACTCACTCAGCTAGTCGAAACTAAAGTAATTGCGGTCGATAATTTGTGCCCTTCTCTGCTACAAAACAATATCACAACGAAAATATAAAATGTAATATGCACTTAGCACAACACGTTATTCCATTGAATTGAGATTTGCTTGTTTGCTTTGTCTGTATTCGCCAAAATGGCTGATCTTGACATTGAGGGTACTTACAAAGAGAGTACGTGCAGCCCTAACACTACTTACGTTATTATACTAAGGTACTCGAACAGACCACATGATAAAATAATAAGGTAGGCTCATATTAAAATTGCTGCTTAAATGTCTAGTTTTACACAAACAATGCTGTGACTGCTATAAACGTCAAACGAAAAGGCAACAACAACAGCTGATTTTGACACCTGGCTCACTTCCTCTCCAATATGCGCTTACCTTGTTATTCTAAATATATAAAATTTAATAAATATTTTAAAATGAGCTTTGAAAACGTTCGTTTGATATTTTGAAATAAATGAACATTTTAAAGAGAGGTTTTAATTGACTCGATTGCCTACACGTAGTTAATGTAATTTGATCACATTTTACGAAGGTCGAGTTTAGCCGAGCTGGCTAGCGGTCGAGTTTAATACTCAACCGTTCAATACCTGACGAAAACGGCAAGGATTTTTTTTTATTTAAAACACATTTATGTTTTATATATTTTGATAGATTGTTAGTGCAAACTTATTTGGAGAGTTTTTTCTGATCAATGAGTTGATGAATCAATTGCATTAAAAAGGTATTGATCAGAAAAGCCTATTCAAGGCAGTGAAAACAACAGAAGCAATTAGAATTAGATTTAAATTCTTAAATTAATGCTTTTCATACTTGCACAGTCAGGATGCGAACCTACGTCCTCTGCATACCAGTCTAGCACACTTCCACTGTGATATTCGTAACGATAAGTTTACTGTATCGAAACATATTTAAAACTGCTCATCTTAAAAAGTGTCAGAAAATCTTGACAAAACATGAATTCTTTATAAAATTCATGTTAAGCCATTTCAGTCAAGTTAATATGTTAAAACTAGGGCTCTCGATATTTTGCGAGCTTTTTTCGGGTTTTCGAGTTCCCGGGCACCCGGGTGATCGATACTCAAAAAATAACCCGGGTAGCTCGAAAGCCCGGATAACCGGACATTACCCGAGTAATTTGATATACAATAACCGAGTAGTTTTCTTACTTTCGAGCTACCCGGGTAGTAAAGAAGTTTTAAATTCTAATTAGGAAATTAAGCTTTTCAAGCCGCATTATTGTTGTGCTGTGTTGCTATGCATAATCTTCATTAACAAAACAAACACAACAGCAAATGAAACAACAAAAAACAACCAATGCTCAAAAAATGGACATTAAATAAATAAAATTAAATAAAACATTAATCAATTTAAAAATATATAAACTCGAAAAGCTCGAGACTACTAGGCTTGTGCTTAACAGTTCCGGAGCCGGAACGAACATGGAACGTTTCTTTTGTACAACGGAACTAGTTCGCGGAAACATGTTCGCGGAACTATGTAGTTCCTTTGCACTTTTCAAGAATATTTGTGTACCTAAATTTATGAGGAAATCTGTTTAGATATGAATATACAGTGGCTCACAGCTTATTTGAACCAGTGTCCATTTCAAATTTCAAACTGCTCTATCTTCTTGACCAAATGAAATTTTAGTAAAACTTAAATGTAGATTTGTAGGTTAATATGTTAACATAACGAAATGACATTAATTTATTTCATTTATCTATGGTATAAAACCTTACAAACTAAAAACTTAAAAACTGCTACTTTTAAAGTTACAGCTTATTTGAACCACTTAGTGCTAGGCTTAAAATTATTAACTTTTAAGTTATTTTAATATTTAGTGTGGTCTCTCTTTTCGTCCACAACAGCCTTAAGTCGTTTTGGCATGGAATCTACCAACGTCTGTGTGGATTGTGGCGTGATTCTGGCCCATTCCTCAATAATACCGTTTTTCAAATAATTTTTGTTCGAAATGTGGTGTTTGCGGATGTTTTCATCCAAAATTGACCACAAATTTTCAATCATGTTAGGGTCAGGTTACAGCGCCGGCGGTTCCATCAAGTCCATCGGTTCCACAATCCAAGACTTAAGCTTGAGATAATTATCTTGTTAGAAGCGAAAGCTTCGCCGAATTGTAAATGGTGAGATATACTGTTTTGTCCATTGTAGTCTCAATAAATTCCAATTGACCCACGCCGGATACGGACATACAGCCAAACCATGACGCTGCCACAGCCATGCTACACTGTTAGTTTTAAGTTTTCTTTTTGCAGCTCTATATTAGGTTTCCACCAGACATTCGAGATGCCGTCAGAGTAAAAGATGTTCAAGTAAGACTAGTTCGCTAATATCACTGAGTTCCAGAAGTTGGAATCCTTACAAATGTGATCCCTAGCAAAGGCAAGTCGACTCAGTTGATTTTTTTATTTATAAATGGCTTTTTACGAGCTACTCGACCATTGAACCCATGCTTGCAAAGCAAACGTCAGACGGTTTCTGCATTACACGTCTTTTCCAATTTGTTGTGGACTTCAGTAGCCAGTTTTGGAGCCGATAACTTCGGGTTGGCCTTTATTTTTCGGAAGTTATATTTCTCTTCAGTAGTGTTTAATATTTTGTTTGGTGCAGTTCTGCCGTTATCATGCAATTGCGTCTCGAGCACAAACCGTGAAATGATGTGCTTCACCGTCGAATCGCTTAAATTTACCATTTCAGCAATTTTCCCGCGGGATTTCCCTTTTTGAAACGGCTTAGGAATTCTTCACGCTTATCAATTGTTATACGTAGTCCGATTTTTAAAAAAATCTGATTTTGAAACTTCAACTAGCGAAATCATACTAAAAATTAGCTTAAGCGAACACAACTAGAAAGTGACAGAAAAAGAGTACTGTTATTCGACACTACAGCCGGACGTAACTGT
Source organism: Tetanocera ferruginea (assembly GCA_958299015.1). Lineage (NCBI taxonomy): Eukaryota > Metazoa > Arthropoda > Insecta > Diptera > Sciomyzidae > Tetanocera > Tetanocera ferruginea. The sequence continues at coordinate 50,976,257 of OY282642.1, read as the reverse complement.
TTGGTTCAAATAAGCTGTGAGCACAATTTCTGATGCGCAATAGGATTTTCCCTATTGCAGAGTGAATCTGCTATTTATCACATATTTTCTTTCAAATATTTCTTCGTAGATCTTACATCAACAAATCCACACTTAAATTTTATCGTTATCTGCTATAGTTAAAAAGATAGGACAGTTTTAAAATTGAATCGAGCACTGGTTCAAATTAGCTGTGAGCCACTGTATATTATTAAATTAAGTATTCAGAAATGCGGTACTCATTTGAATAATATAACAAATATTATTCTACATTCCTTGCCTGCAATTTATCTAGTTCCACCCGTATGTATGCGGAAGTATCTAGTTCCACCCGTTCGAATGATCAACCAAATGAACAAAACAATGCGCATAACAAGAACGACAATATATCTGCCAATAGTTCTTTTATCATGTCTTTCAATCAGATTTATACATGTCCGCGTAACTATCTAGTTCCGCTAGTTCCATTTGATTAAACGAAAGCATGTTCAAAATGAAATGAACAGAGCATTGCACACAAAAAAAAACAACGAATTGTTATCTTTTCATTTCATACATTACCCGCCAGTATTGAGAGTAGCCAATTGTCTACTTATCACTAGCTATTTCACTAGTTCTATTCGTACTAGCTACTTTCCTGACCCTAGGTAATGCATAGACGGGTCAGTTGAATCAACTTCAAACTCGTACTGCTTATTGTTTATGTTTTTTACGTCTTTCTCTCATGAAAATTACTGTTATAATTCAAAGCAACTATTTCGGAAAAAACATGATATATGAGGCTTTTCAATTTCAATGAACAACGTAAATACAAAATTGTAATAAAACAAAAAAAAAAATTAACTGAAGATTGATATCTCAATGGCTAGGTTTTTTGTTTTTTTATATTTCTGACTAGCAAATAAGTTTGCCCTATAGCACTAGTGAAGTGGCTAGAGAATGGGAATGTAAAAGGTAGCAATTGACTCCTTCCTATGACATCGTCACGTTAAATTCGCCAGTTGAATACAAAGAAAGTAGATTGAAGTAGAACTAGTACTGGCTACCTAGGGGCTAGTGAAATCGCCAGTTCTGTACTAGTGCCAAATACTGTAGGCTACAATACCCTACAGTGTAGGGTATCGTTCGCTCACAAACGTCATCTTTGCACTTGTCAAACAACACAAACAAATTGGCCATTTCAGCCCTTGAAAGGACTTTGACCGAGCTTCTTATGATCAATTGTGTTGTGTGTGTTATTAAATGTTTGCACACAATTGACCGAGAACTGGACCTACATGTTTTATGCCGACTCCGAACGGCTAAAGTTTATGTTCTCAAGAAGCTTTACATGGCATTGTTTACTCTCTGAGGTTTGCCATTGTCTGCAGAGAGGTGGTGACCGATCAGAAAAATTTTTTATTGAAAAAAACTTTTCGCCGCGGCTGGGGATCGAACCCGGGCTCCGAGCATGCCAGGCCACACACTTAACCTGCATGCCACGGTCACCTTTGCACTTGTCGTCGATCACAAAAATCGTGTAAGACTTAATATGTAAGATAGAGATGTTGTATTGATGTTCATATTGCGTAAGAAAATAAAAAAAACTCGCGTGTAGCAACCAGTGTTGCCGTTTTGGCTATTTATAGCCAAAAGTGGCTATTTTTTTTCATCGTGATCAGTTTTGGCTATTTGGCGATTTTATTTTTCATTTGGCTATTTTTTTACACGGCTATGTTTTTGCATTCCGGCGAAAATTAATTTTTTTATTTTACATATAAAATTTTCAATTGCACTCTCAAAACAGATTAGCTGTAGGTCCAAAATTTTTGGTTGGGTGTTTCGAAAAATAGTTGCTATAAACATTTTTCGGTTGTTATAAACTGAATTCGTTATTCTGAATCAAAATTTTGTAGAAACCAGAAATATTCGTTCATCCATATAAGAATATGACTCATTTTTCAAGTCGTCCTTGAAAATACTGGAAATAAATGACCAAATAATTGATTCCCTCAATTGAATATTGAATTTAACAACCGAATAATTTTTTGCACAACTAATTGTTAATAAAAAATACCATCAGTATTAAAAATTTGATTCAAGTTCAACTTCATTAAATGTCAATGCAAAATATCTGCAAACCTTGCTTTTATTTTTCTACCATATTGAACTGCGCTATATAAACGAAGAATTGAATAGGGGCTTTCGTATGGTCTAACATATTGGACGACAAAGTCGGATGGAAAACTAACGGAACAATTTGACAGACGAATTCAAATTTATGTTCAGTATGTGGCAAATTCAGATTTATGTTGTACCACTCAACTATCTATCATATCAAGAGAATGGTAAGTTGTAAGATTCGATTTTAAGTTATGAGTAGGGCATGATTTGGTTCTGATTTTCAATAGTTAGTTCATACAACATCAAAAGCATTCATCGCTGACAAAATGTATGCTGCAATAACTTCAGATTTCAGGTTGCAGCAACTTCGAAAATGCGGTTGGGCATTTTTTTTGTTGCCCCAACCAATTCGTTTCCTCAGTGTGCCTGTGAAGATCAAGCAATTGCCTTTGACCTAATCTGAGAATTATCCGGGTATCACCGACTGTGAGCTGCTTAGGCTGATTCACCGGGAATATTCGCCAATGAACCGCCGAGAGGAGTTATAAGAAATACGCCGAAAAGGGTGGAAAACAAAGTCCTATTAAGAGTCCTCAGCAATTTGTTCTAAAGCATTGTTGTTCTGTCCGAATTCAATGAATTTTTTTGTGAATTTGTTTTTATTTCGCTTCGATATAAGAGCCCGAACAGAACCAAAGCGACTGACGGCTTTCGGTCCTCTCTCGGCGAATTGAGCTTAAACACGTCTACAACAAGAGCGGCTGGCGGTTGTCGGAACAGAGTTGCTTTTTGTCACGGCAGTGGTACAATTGACAGATAGGGGTGCAACAGGCGGACAACATGATTAACATATATGAAAAAATTTTGACTTATTCAATTAAGTGTTCATCAAAATCCATTATGAAGACAATTATTTCGTATATTATTGCGAATTCACATAAATATAACACAGACACAAAAAAAAAAAACATCAGAATATACTAAAAACTAAAAAAATTACATTAAACACAACCAACTCTTAGCAAAAGTATGGCAACATTTATGTTACTCAGAGAGAGGACCGCCAGCCGCCATAGCAAAAATAGAATAGATTCTATTCTGGCGTTTTTCCGTCACGGATTCGCCCAGCGAATTCGTTTTTGCCGAGTGCATACATTTTAATGTATTCTGCTAAACGGCGAATCCGCCAGCCGTCATCCGCTTTGGTTCTGTTCGGGCTCTAATGCGACGTTGTTTCCTAACTTTAATAGTTCAACTTTTTGATTAATTTTAACGATTTTTCAGAGCCTGCTTTATATTCCCTGATAGATTTTGAACATTTTTCAAAAATCCATCCTCCAACAAACGCCGAAATGAGCGAAGGAAGATTTTGAAAATTTTTGTGGCTCGCGCGCGCATTCATTGCTTAAGCATTTGAAAAGCGATGCATTTTCCCAAAAACACTTGGGCGAATTACTGGTGCATCGCAAAATTAATTTCTCTGCCAATCGTCGTCCAAATGCTTGCAGGGAAATGATTTAAAATTTGAGAGTGAATTCTGTCTTCATTTGAACACGACCTGCCAGTTATGCTAATCGTGCAGCCAATCGCAAGAATATCCAATAATTTGACATGTGACATCTCGAATCACCTGGCACATAAGAGTATGCAACAATGTATATAACTTTGATCATTGAAAGTAATTGTGGTTTGTTTTCAAAAGTAAAATTAAGTAAGTCAGCATGGAAAAGTAAGTTGACGAGCACTCCGCCACACATAAAAAATTCTTCACTTGTTTCACTTGATTTCACTTTCTTACCTACTTATCTTTCTCCCATTTCTGAACCAAGGCAGACTTGACTGGATAGGTTTGACACCTGAAATCCTTGGTTCGAAGCCAAAAATAAATGCAATACTTTTTTTTACTTCCGAAAATGCAAACTTTACTTTTATGAAGTTTTCTCTACTCTTATCAAGTATAAAATAAATGAGCTAAAATCCTTGTATATTAAAGGTCCGTCTATTTAAAGGATATATACCCTAAATATGTTTTAAACATGCTCTTATATTTTTAATATATAATTTTATATAACATATTTCAAAACAAACATGTTTGTTAATCTATTTCCAGCAGAAAACGGTACTTTGTTGTACAAAAAAAAAAAATTAAGTTAAAAAAGGTATGAATGTTAGTTTTGTTTTTTTTTTTCTAATACAATTAATAAAACTTTGGCTATTTTTTTTACATTTTGGCTATTTTTATTTTGTGTTTTGGATATAAAAATAAATTTACTCCGGCAACACTGGTAGCAACGTACACGTGGCAGAAGTGAAACTTCTTTAACAGTAAGAAATAAGAGAGATTTTAGTGTGAAATAGAGAGCGAAAGTATCTGAAAAGAAATTCAATCAATACGAAATGGAATAATAATTTGTTGATTCAATATTTGCATCCAGGGACCGTACCGAATATGATTTTTGTCGAAAGTGTCACATATTAAGTTTTATCTCTTAATTTTTATTTTTTCCGACAAAAATAACAGTTTTTTGTGCCTTATAATTTTTTTGGGCAAAAATAACAGTTATTTTCTGCCGTTTATTTTTCGGTCAAAAATATCAGGTAATTTATATTTGTTCAAGTCATTTTACCGACAAAAAAATTTTGATATTATTATTTTCATCTCATCGGTGAGACATTTTCACATGGTGTCAACAGTTCAATCTGTCAAGCGGCCTTTAAGAAAACACAAATTGCTTGATATTTTTGACCGAAAAAATTAAAGTCACAAAATAACTGCTATTTGTGACCGATAAAATATAAGTCAAAAGTAATCTTTATTTTTCCTCGAAATATACTAGGCACGAAATTAACTTTTAAAGAATCAGTTTCAAATTTTAAAGCGACTTAATATTCGTGAGGCTTCGGACATTTGTAACATAATGGTATATTTGAAAAAGTCTTTCGACAATTTTTTTCATTTGAAAATTGTAAAATAACAGTTATTTTCGGTACTTCTTTTAGTTGCTTTCGAATGTCTTCTCAACATTGTTACTTTTTGAATGCTGGATTGCATTTGCATAGTACTCTTTGAAGGAGCCTCCGAAAGCAGAGGCAAATCTTGTTCATTATTACCTCCTGCTTCCTGATCATAATAATTGCTATGTTGATAGAGGGCCTCATAAAGCAGCGAACGTTGATTGTTGAGTACATCAACTTGGTTGGCTTTAAAATTTTGTTGAGATGCATCAGTGTGTTTTTTGGGGATTGGTTCTTTGTAGATTCACCAAAATACACTGATGTTTCGTAAAAATGCATTTTGAAACTCAGCCGTTGTTGCAATCACCTTACCTTCATCATTAGTTGCAGACCCAGCAGCGGCTGTATTCTTAAGAGCTCTAATTCGCTCTCTATATTCACGAACGCGTTCTGCTCCTGTTTTAGCTATTTTTCTATTTTTTTTTCCGTGCATACTTGTAGGATGAAAATTAATGTTACGGTTATGTTAATAATGTAATGTTAATGTTAATCTAAAGTTAATGTTATTTTCATTATGTTACGTGTTCACTTTTAATTACATTTTGTTAGACATGTTTCATGTGCCTACGTGGCGTAAGGGAATAGATTCCGTCCTATAAGCAACGATGTTCGGGGTTCAATTCTTAGCAGCGGCAATAATTTTTTTTTAATTTTCATATTAATTGAAAACGTAAGCCTAGCGTCACGAAAAATGACCATGAAATTTCACTCGCCGCCAAAGAAGTTTCACTTCAAAAAAACTTCATTGCAGCCGGAACTGTTTGAACATGTTAAAAATGAATCAAAGGAACGATTGGAACTATGTCCGACTGTGAACGGCAATGTCTCCTTTAACGGGGGGAGGAACAAAAATAAAAACACTGTTGGAGCTTGCGAACAGGCTTCCTCTTATTTAAAAGAATGTCTCGAGCTCGGGAGCGCACGTTGGAGAAAAATAGCTCGGACTTACGAGTGCAAGTTTCAGGTAGTGAAAAAGTTCCTTAAACTCGCGAGCTAAAAGTCAGAAAAGCCTTGAAAAGTGGCTCATTATCTAATACACCTACTTCTTCACATTGACTCCTGCAAATACTGAATCTTAAATGAAACAAGCCGGCCGTTATTCTTAACCAGTTTTTAAGTACATACTTTCAAAACTCCACAACTTTCTTAACTTTTTTCTCTATATTCGTTATATATATTTCATTATTCTTAAAATAAAATAATTTTTACATTTAAAACTAGATAGATAGATTTTAATAAAAATTTACAATCGATTGCTACGTTGTTGTGGTTTTTTTCAGAAAACTTTTTATGGTGGATGGTATTAACAGTTTTACTGCTATTCGGGTTATTTATGTCACTTATATATCCTGAGTTTCCGCCACCTTACTCTTCACTGTTGTTGCTGTTGTTGTTGTTGCTGTTATAACCTCTTCAACACCATCATCTGGCATCCTGCGTATAGCTGTTTGTGCCGGAGAAACACTCATGTCGGATATTGAATCAAATTCAATGTCGCTGCTTATATCGGAACTACAGGAACGCATCAAACTCGGGCTACTTATACTGAATTCTAGCTCGAAAGGATCTACCATGCCGCTCAACTCGACTACATTACCGGCATGCTGCCCAAGAGCATTGTCGACAAATCTTTCCATGGTAAAACTACTTTTTGGCTGTTGCCGCGGCAGGCTGTTGCGGCAGAGCGGATTTTGTTCCACCTGCAGCTGCTGACCCCAGAGTGCTGCCGCTCGTTCGAGGTTGTGGGCGGCTCTCTGTTGCTGGGCGGCCAACAGGGTTCGTGGTGACTCCTGCGCCACCAGAAGTCGCCGTGGGTGTCGCTGTTGTTGTTGGTGTGAGTGTTGGTGTTGGTGTTGGTGTTGGTGTTGATGTTGGTAGTGTGGCTGCGAGCGGCTGCGACTTTTTCTCTGCTGCTGTTGCGGGTGTTGTGGTGGTAGGTTTTGTTGTTGGTGCTGTTGCTGTTGTTGGCTCAGCAAGTGTTGTGGGCTCGTACTGATAGGCAGCTGCAGCCTGCTCATAATCGGCTGCGCTATAGCCTTCGTAGCCGCTTTGCTGCCCGCTAACGTCATACGCTTGGTTGTCACTGTATTGTTGTTGCGGATCGTACTGCTGAGGATCGTAGTTGGTGTCGTAGACACTCGCATCGTATTGCTGCTGATCGTAGTCGGCATAGGCGCTGTAGTCATTATTGTAGTCGGTGGCACCCAGATTGGGATCGAGTGTTGATTGTTCGGTTGCAGTACCGTAGCCTGAATTGACGCTGTAGTCCTTGATTGGGTCATAGGAAGATTTGATATCGCTGAGTTCAGTATCGGTTCTTGTGTTGGTTGTTGGTTCTTGGTAAGTGCTGCGCTGTTGCTGTTGTTGTTGTTTTTCACCCACTCCCACCTTGTCCTTGAGATTCTCATCATCGTCTTGGCTGATTCCAGCATAGTCGTAGTTTCTGTTGCTGTTGCTGTTGCTAACTTTGTAGTCGTTATCTGGTCGGCTTGTTGTTGTGATTGGCTCATATTTTGATTTGTTGTAATCGTAGCTGCTTGTTGCTGGAGATTTTGTTGTTGTTGCTGTTGTTGTGGGTAATAAATCGGACGTTGTTGTTTTGCCCAGTATGGATTCATAGTTGTAGGGGGAAGTTTTGTAGTCATCGTTGGAGGGTCCGGTGGTGGTAGCAAACGTGGATGGTTTGTAGTCGAGAGAGGCTATTAGAAAAGAACAAGACAAAGACATTAGAAGGGGTTTAAGTTCAAAGTAGCTGTATTTGGATGATGTAGTGTAGTGTTCAGAGTGAATAAGATCAATATTTAAGTTGTGTTAAATCAATCGCAAGTGAATTTTTGACGATGATCCCAACTCTTATCGGTAAACTTAACGACTGTACGCCATACCAAATGGTCGTGGCTGCATCCTCAAATCAACAATTACAGCAAAGTGGTAATTTGGTATATGGATTGATGGGCATATGATTTCTTCAGAAAATAAGTCTGGCTGGAACCTACCAGAAATTTGATACCTGGAATTCTCCGAATGGATATATAGCGTGATATGCAGTTACCTTTGCGTAACTTGGTTGTGTTTTTGGAAAGATCGGTCAGAACCATTTTAGTAAAAATCAAAGATATAATAAGCCCTCATACATTTGACTGTGAGAAAAACATAACTGGATGGTGAACTCACCGCGGAATAAAAAGTATATCAATTTGGAACGGTTCAATTTTTTTCAAAGCAATAATTGTAAAACCTCCTTGAACGCCATGCTTTCAAATTTTCTATGGGCTGTCAAATAAGTTTTGACAGCTTTGGCAGTCTGCCTCTCCACAAGGAGTCTACATTTCTTTATGTAACCATTGGTGAATGGACAAATTTTTTTCTAAAACAGACGGATAGTGTACGGTGTTGATAAGCTCTGGTGTGTTTGGTGTGTTTCGGTTCAGTCTTTGTATCGGCGATTACCTTTTACTGCAGGCAAACTATTATATGATGTTGGGGTGCTTTCAACTTTAAGTCGATCGCTATTCATCATACGATTGGTCAGATATTCTACATTCGATTGCAAAGTTGATATTTCCGTTCTTTTTGAAATTAAAAATTTAATTTCAAGAGAAAGCGAAAAAAGTACACAATAAAAAGAGGTAAGAATGAAGAAAGGAAGAAAAGAGAACAGAGAGAAAAAGTGGATTAGTAAGATATACTTTGTTAAAATTACCTTTTCTAAACTAGATATAGGGCCACTCGCAAAATGCTCTTCCCCAACGTTATCCGCATCGCTGATCGAACTGGCTGGACTGGGCCGATATGTTGCATCCAAACGAACATTGAGCTCTTTATAGCTGGCCCAAATCTGTTTAAGACGTTGCATAAGATTTTCATTTGTAGCGCGGAGTTGCTGTTTATCTTGGCTGAGTGGCAAAAAAATTTAAAATTGATTTTCAATTAATAGAAAATTGAAAGAAATAAAAATATAAATAAAGATCACAAGCATTGTGTTAAAATTCTTTGAATATGATAGAGAAACATGCTATGACGCACGGGAAGAGCATTTGTGATGCGGCAAACTTAAGTCTATAACTATATTGAGTTAAATATTGATAATATTAACCAATTTCGTTTTAATATTAGAGCGTGTCCTCCAGCATTGCTTCATCAGTTATATTGATGTCAAGATCGATGTTTTCCTGATTATCAGCAACTTCATCCGCTTCTAGATCTTCAATTTGTACATCATCTAAATGTATATCGGCGGAGACATTAACGGCTTCCTCCAATTCTGCTGAAGAAATATTTGCAATTTTAAAATCTTCATCTTGTTCTCTCAGTCTGCTGATTTTGCTCTCTGTGCTATAACGACGCTCTTTAACGTCACCGTGCTTTGGCACCAATCTTACATTGACATCCACCTTCACTGGCGGACGTTCTTTTTTCAGCTGCACACAGCTCTTCGACTCATTATTTAACACTTGCATCAAATTTTCTTCTTGCTGAGCAGCCCTGGTGCAGCTTTTATCACGTCGCATCAACTCTTCGAAGTATGTTTGTGGCTTAAGCGCCGAATAATAGCAGCCATGTTTATAGATTGGAGTGCTGCTGCGCTCCATTGTAGGTCTATTGCCGCTGAGGAAAGCTTGTGAAGTGTTTGAGTCAAGTCGTTCATTTATTGCCGTCGAACGCATTGGCTGCGGTCCTGGTAATGGCACTGGCACTGGCAGTTGGCAACATGGGTTTGTGTCTGCGTTGCAAATACGACACTCATGCGCGCCAAAGGTTTGTTTCAAAACTAGATGCTGTTGCAGCCAAGGCAACGGCTCTGTTTTACTTATCGCATTACGGCGAGCATGTGCGCCATGCGTGCAAAACGTGCTGTGAGGTGGATGTCTGCGCTTAAATATATCTGTTGTTGTCTCTACTTTTGTGCTGGCTGTTAAATTTTCATTGCAACTAAGGTTTTTGTATTCGCTAAATTTACTCTTATGCCTAGGCTTGTGTTTATCTAAGGTGCATTCATATGGTAAATGATGGCGATGTTTGTGTTCTTGTTTTTGTAATTCTGTTGGTGTTGTTATTGTATGGTTATTATTGTACAGTGTAGTTGATGTTGATGTTGTTGTTACTGCGGGCTTGTTGGCAGAAGCGGTTTGTCGTGTGGCGACAAAAGGCGTCGACGTGGAAAAATATTTTTTACTGCCGCTGCCTCTTAGATTGTTCAGGCTACCCGAGTAACCGGTGTAGCAGCTACTAGTAAGTGAGCTACTGCCCGCTTCCGGGCAGCACGACAATACATGGTGTTCATCTAAACTACAACTAGTTGTGCTCTTGATGTTTGGCTTTTGCTGACATGCATCAACTTTAGCTGATGTCACGAATGTCAAATGGTCGGTGCTGCAAGTTTTTGTCGCAGCGGTAATTTTTGGCAGTGGCGGCATTTTAGCCAATTCGCTTTGCAGTCGCTCGTTACTTTTTGTGATATTCAGCAAAATATCATCATCATCATCAACATCATTCAGCAAAATGTACTCTTTTTCTTCGTTGCCGCTTAGAAGCGCTGTTAACGGTATCAACTGTGTCACATCGGGTTGGTGTAGCTGCTGTTTTGTTGCTGTTGTTGTACTTGTGGTTTTTGGCATTTCTTTTAAAATGTTTGTTTGTTTGTTTGTTTGTTTTAACAAATTTCGTGAGCAGCACAAAGAAATTGATATAATGACAGCTTGTTAATCCATTTATTTTGTGAAAGGACGATTTAAAGTTTTATTGTGTGGTGTTTGTTTTTAGGGTGAAACGACACTTTTTTTTTGGTGAATGTTATTAAAAGTGTTTGTATGTTTTTGAAGCGAATAACCCCCAAATGATGACATGTAAACTAGCTTAACTTATAAATAAATAAAATTTAAATTTATAAATATTTTACGTAAGAAAGAGATGGATAGAGCAAGTTTTTTTCAATAAAACAGTATCTTCTTTGCTGTAAAGAGTTTGTACTAGGTTTTTTGTACGCTAAGATGTATTTCGAATCACTGAAATATTAAATTAAAAATTGTGAAGCAAAACTGTAAAAAATTTCTTGATTTTAAGGCAAAGAGTTAAAATGTGGTCTTAAGACTCTCTTCGAATCAATTTTCGTGTCGTGGTTAACAAAATGTTTAATAGTAACACATGCTTAATAACACAGAGTTAAGTTTGCGTTTCCAGTACAAAGTTGCGTTTTGCCGTGGAACTCTATATAAACGCTGGTGTTTCCAGTACAATTTTGCAGGAGAAAACGCAACTAAACTCAACTTGCTTTCTACGTTTACCAAAACTCAATTTGATATATGCCTTAAAGTATGCTAGTGTTTTGATAAGAAAATTCGTTCAGTTAGATTTTAGCTGTGTTCAGTATATTTAACGATTTGAAATGCCAACAACAGCTGATTCTCAATTGTGCAACTTTCTATTTGTATTTTATTATTTACAAAAATAAGCCAAAAAACAAATAAAAAAAATTGGGAAAGTTTAGAAGATGAGGGTTTCTCATCAGTCAGTCGTATGGACCGAAAAAAACTGAGGTTTGATCGAAATTCCAAAAATTGGCGAACATTTCAATCCACCATAAACTCAATTCTGCCGACGCATCTCTGTGTGAACAGCTTCGGTTGAACTCAAACCAAACGCAAACTAAACTCTCTGTGTGAACATGGCATAAGATGGTTATCGAATCTAACTAAGCGAAGGCATAAACCATATGCCGAAATGCACTTAAAGATATGCATTACTTGTCTGCCAAACTCTACAAAAATGCAGTTGTTTATTAATTTATAAGTAACATTTATCCATTTTTGATTTTACCTTTTTTGCACATTATCTTGCTGATTCTCTTTTACTGCCATCTCTTTCTTATCTTAAAATACTTTATAAACATATACAAATCAAATTCATTTCAATTACTTATGCTTGAGCGTTGTATCCTCGAGTTTATTTGTTAAAATTTTGCATTCGTTCGTTAGTTTATCCATGAGTTGCTTCTGATTTTGTATCATATCTTCTAGTTCGTTAACGGTTTCGGCTGCAAAAAATACAGCAATTAAGAAACATTACAAAAAAAAAAACAAAGCTTTAATAAAAGTAACCCATAAAATTGAGCCAAATCTATAAACTATATAAATTGATATAATTGAGTCAATTATATATGTACTGGTTGCAAGCAAATTTTGCACTCATGGATAAACTATTGATTGACATTTGGGTGTAGCAAAATTTTCACAAAAATCGCGTTGATTTTAGCCAATAACTATTAATAATATTATTTTCTAAGAAGAAATAATAAATAAAAGAAATAAAAATATTTATAGAAAAACTAAAATAATCACAAATTCAACATCAATAGCATACCCAGAGTAGAAATGAGAAAAGAAAGTGAGTGGTTTTTTTTTCTACGTGAGGGAGTGAGTGAGTGATGAGTGCTGTTTTGAGTGATTGGTAAAATAATGTTAATATTAATTAAAACGATGCTTTATTCCTAATGGAAAATTGAGAAAAATGAATTGAGAAAAACTTTGTAGAGATGAATGTTAAATTTTTGCGAACTTTAATTTTTTATGTTTGATTCGAAAAAATTCAGAGATTGATTATTCCTTCGTACAAAATATTAAGAGAGAAATAAGTTGAAGATTTTTCGAGGAAAGTTTTCAAATTTGATGGTTGGTAGTGGCAGCTGAACTTTTTTTCGTGAAATTACCTAATAAACTTTGCATAGTAAGCACGAACCGGAGAGATTTGCTGCATACGACTCTCAAAGCACTTGATATTAATCGAAAGTTATGCAGCACTCATTGCACAATAGAAGTAGTAAGAAGTTTCTTAAGACAAAAACCCAATGTGAAAAAACAAAAACCCAAAACAACAACAACACATGCCAAAATATCGAAACAAAAACATCAAAAAGAGCAGGTACAACATGAGCAACTGATTGATTTTCTCATATGAAAATGTACATTTTGCTTCTTAGATTTTGCTATTTTGGCACTTTAATAAAATAGTAACAAAATCCAAAATTATGTACTCCTTAAGCTTGCAATATATATAATGTTTGAGTATATATTTTATCTTTGACCGATGAGTATTAAAGGCTGTAGGTATACCCTAAAGTGTTACTCAAAAACGTTGCATACTCTTGAAAAAATTTGAAAATCAAAAAAAATTTCTGTGTCAGATGGTGATTCGAATCCGGGTCTGCCGAGATTATCTGGCTAGCACGGTCGATACATAGCACAAAAGGCCACGGTTACCGACCCATGGAAGTTTTTTATACAACAAGCGTTAAGTACAAAATCGTTTCTTATAATTAAAAATCCTTTCAAGCTTATATTCAAAAGTTTTTCTGTTTCTTAAGACATTCTAAGAAGAGTGAATTTTTTGATATGATTTCAAGTTTTGACTTATTCCCTTTCATATGAGTTTACATAAGAGCAGTTCAAATCTCTAAAATTTGATCTCTAGACATTCCGTAAAACGTTTGAAGGTCATTTTGGAGCAATTTTGGGCATAAATCATTTTGAATAATGTGGTGTATAAACTGATACACAAATTTTACATATATTGCTGAAAAAAGAGTTATAATAATCCAAGTGTTTTTAAGTTTTTGACGTAGAATTACGTCTTACAGCGCGGTTTGTATGGGGTCGTTTTAACAGATTTTTTCAAGGTCATGAAACTTTTTTTGGCTAATATTTTAGGGTATACCTGCAGCCTTAAATACTTATCGTTCAAAGATAATATATATACTTAAATATCAGATATATCATGCGCAGAAAGAATAATTTTGGATTTTGACACTATTATATTAAAGACACAAAATAGTAAAATATATGAAGAAAAATGCATGTGTTTATATAAGAAAATCAATCATCAGCTGCTTATGCTGTGCCTGGTGCTTTCTTTGCTTTTGTTTCGTTGTTTTAGCTTGTGTTGTTTTGTTTTGCTATTGTTCAAGTTTACTAAGTGCTCTATTTTGACACGAGAGTTCATGAACCTCTTTTCAACTCAATCAATGAACTCCAACCTATTAAACTTAACGAAATGATTGAAAAAATTTGATCTTTTGCTTGTTTCTTTTTGCTTGCTCATTTTATCATGCTTGTTTTTAAAGTTTTCTTTGTTTTGGTCCCAATAAGAAGTCCATAATTGAGTGTTATTCATTTATTTGTTGATTTTCGGAAGATCAATAAAAAAATACGAGCAAAATGGACAAAACAATCGCACCAAAGAGACAAAGTAGAAGAGGTTACAACTTTAACCGAATTCTACGTCTACACTTACGATACTATCGAAACTGTTTTTTTTTATATTTTTAAGCCATGCATGGAATAATTTCTCACTGAATTTTGAAAATGCAATTTAACTTTTAGCAAATATTATATTTTTCCTCATTAAATTTTTTATTTTGTTGCAACAATTGTATGTTTGCAATATTGTATTTTTGTACAAAACTTTAACTTTCTAACGGTATAACAAAATGTACATTTTTTATACCAAAACATACAAAAAATGCTATGCAATAAAAATTTTTATACCAAAACATATAAAAAAAAATTGTACACACTAAAAAATTTGTATTGAATTTTTACACCGATCGGTGTTCCAGGGCGTCCTACACCGTTCGGTGTTAAAAAACACCGTGTCTAAGAGCTAAAATTTTATATCTGAAAGGGGATATTTTTTTCACACCGATCGGTGTAAGTAAATAAATATTCGATAGGATGTTTGTGTTAAACCCTTTTAGGTAAATTGCAATCAATACGGAAAATGATGATTTTTAACACCGAACGGTGTAATTTTTTATTATTCGAAAGGCTATTTTGTTTATTCAAAAGGATCATGTGTTTTACCAACTAAAATGTTAGACATGCTTGAAAATCGATTAAGTTCACTTAATTTTAATAAAGTTCACTAATTTTAATAAAGTCGAATGATAAAAGCTTTAACGTCGATTTTCCACGAAACTGTTTTCCCGAACATGTCTATTAATTATAGATTTTCGATTTCAGTCTTGAGAAATTTCGATTTTCAATTTGTTTGTCAATGCTTATGTGATTTCAATGTTGATATTTTCTGTGCCTTTCTGATTTTACACCGATGGGATAAATTTGGAATTTCACACCGGGTAAACGGTGTAAATTAACACCGTTCGGTGTTAAAAAATGTAAATATCCGCTGACCGGTGTGAATGTATTTTGGAAATTTTTTAGTGTGTACAAAAAACATTTAAAAAATCATATTTTAAGCGCACAAATGTGACAAGTGAAAAATTTTGAATGTTCAGAAACGTCGATTTTGTTTTTTTAATTTCGATACATTTCACAAAATCCATTTCATGAAACACTAATTTCAACTGTATTCTGAATAGCATCCATTGTTAATGCATTTTCATTTTCAAGAAATTTACACAAGGTAGATATTATTTTGATGATTTGGAAAATGCAGTAAACCAATTTGTATGATAAATACCAAACTTTTGTTGTATCTAAATATATTTTGCATGTTATGGTATAAGAGACATAAAATATATTAACTGCTAAAAACCTCAAGCTTTGGAAACTAAAACAAAATTACAAACATAACAAGTTGCTGAAACAAAATAAGAAAACAATTTGTTGATGGAAAACGATGCTATTTTCTAAGAGTAAAATTACATGCTCAAAACTACGCCAAACATTAACAGATGCATAAATTAAAAAAATAAAAACTAACTTTAAAAAACCTGAAACAGTGAAACACTGAAAATAATTCTTATATACCCCAATATATGACATATTTGACATATATGACATTTGACATATTTAATTTGTTTGAACAGTGAATTTCGTTGCAACTCAACGCATGCGTTATTGGGCTCTTACTTATCTAGTTTTAAGATTAAGATTAAGATTATTGGATGTTAAACAATAATTTTTCAAACATTTCCTACCAAAAAATCATACCATTTCCGAGTTAAGGGACAAAACACTCCAAAAAAGTTTTAAGATATTCACTCCCAAAGATTTTTTTTTTTGTGTTCCCTTCTGTAAAAGTTTAACGAAACCAATTATTGATGAACTTGTGTGAATTTTTGGTAAAAATTGTTTGGAAAATTATTATTTAAGCACATTATTTCTTAACCTCAATAAAAGTTGGAAATTATTTCTTAACTTCATCAAAAAATGATGCGTTGAATTGCAGGTATTTTTGTATCCAGCAGTTGGCCTCTGCTGCTTTAAAAAAAATGACGTGCACCGCAGTATTTTTACATTTCTGTAATGTTACCGGTTTACTTTACATTCAATAGCAAAAATTTCTGATTTTTATATTCTCTATACATGTATTACCCCGCCTACAAATTAGCAAATCCTAAGTTCTATGTCTTCTTTCGATAAGAGCAAGTTTTTATTTACCTCTTAACCCATTTTTTGGGGATGTTGCGAAAACGCATCGTTTAACCATTTGACACTGAAGCTTTCCTGATGAAAACATTTCATTTGCTAAGCATTGATTCTCAGAGCCAATGAAAATATCTAATCAACTTTTTTTTCATTTTGCCCAAAAAAGTGTTTTGATGATTTTCCAAGGAGTCTTGGAAATCCAAAATTTTAAAAAAGTGTTTTAATTCTCATATTAATAAGTTTAAAAAAGATAGTTTTTACAAAATAGTGCTTCTTCCAATCAGAAAAAGTTATACATTTGATATAACAGAAGCATTTTATGCCATTTGCGTCATTTAATATTACGACAATACCCGTATTTATGCCCATTTTGGTGAACAATTCAAAAATGCAACGTCAATTTTCCGGAAAACTAGAAGCTTTTTCGATTATATTCTTTTGAATTTCTTATAATTCTTCTTCTTCTAATAAGCTCACAAATACATAAAATCTGAAATTTCAAATTTCCAGCTCAACTGTATCGCGAAATATAAGCACTACTTCGTTGCACATAAAATATAAATTTATTCAAATAAAGTTTCTGATATAAATTATCTCATGAAAGTATCTGAATTGCAAAAGTTGTGTTACAATCAAAAAGCTCAATATCGTATTTATATAAATATTAGCTGCGTGTTTTCCAACAAAGATGGCGTTTTGGACGTAAGCAATAGTAGCGTTTTTTCGGCCTAAGATCTAGATCTTGCTTTGCATTTAAAACACAAACAACAAATAATGCAGGATAGCACAGACCAACGACTGCTCTGTTGAATGCATGTAGCAATCATTCAAATTAAGTTCGCCATCTAGTGGGTAAAAGCATCCATGAAGTACGATCTGCGTTTTTTCGGTCTGAAATCCGATTAGATTCTTCTTTAACGAAAAAAAACAACTTGAATCATAGTTTGATTTATGCTATTAGAAAATAGATGACGCTGCCTATTGAACTAACTTGCGAAAACGTAGAAGCCTCTAGTAAAAAGAGAAATGAACACATATAATTTAGATATAAGAAATTATCCAGTTATCGTTCCGCATGAAATGCTGTTTTTGTTATTGAAGAAATACAAAATAGATGTCAATATAACATATATTGAGTTCTACTTTATACTGGAGGCACTTACCAATGCTTGCTCTGTTGGATGCATAAAGCATAAAGCATTTTTTATTCAATAAACAACGCCATCTATTGAGTAATAGCAGACAACTAAATATGATAAGAATGAAAAATAATCAGCTAATGTTAACATAAACATAAAATGTTCGCAAAATTAAACACCAGCTGATTGTGATATCTAGAACTACAAGTAAATATAATCTTAATCGAAAGCACATTCGTTCGATTGTAAATCTGGTTTGAATGTTTGAAGAAGCTCTTATTTATATTCGTTAAGTTTACAATTTTGTCTTACCACTGAGTAGTTAACCCAATTTGGCTCTGTACCCGATTCCTTTAAAATTGTTTGTGAATTTTCGAACACTTATCAAGAAAAATCTTTGAAAAGTGTTTGTTTATCACTAATTGTTTTCGAGAAACGGTTGGGGCTGTTTTTAATCCATTGTGCAAATAAATACACTTATGTGGACTAAAACTAATATTTGTAGAAAAGAAGTTCATTAACCTTATTATTATATGGATAAAGTTAGTTTGGGTTATTTTTAATTTATAAAAAATTCACAATATGTGGTATCATGTGACCTGAAAAATATAATATGTGCCCTATTAAAATTTAAAAATAGCATATTTTCGAATTTGAAAGTCTAACTTTAAAAATTTTTACTAAAACTACCTAATTTCAAATTTTCGAAAAAAATTATCTTTACTCAAAAAACCTAAGCATTTAAAAGGCAGCATTGCATAGGAATCACAACATTAGAATATTTTTGTTGTTTCTTATGCGGCACTTGATAGCAAACATTGTAGTTCTCATGTCAAAGCTAACTTTATGCACATCTTTTTTTTTATTACATACTCTATTAATTTTTCTTCATTATCTCTGTCGCATTAAAAATACAACCTGCTAGACCTCAGCACTTCCTTCCATTTGCTAAATTGTGCTTCTAAAAGCAACTTTAAACTGTATGTTAGTTAAACTTTATTAACAAAAAACAAAACACAACTCTTGCATACTTTTACAGCTGGAACGTGATGTTACCGCCTCCCTAATACAGGATCCCGAAAGTGGCGTTGTGCGTAAAAATACCAAAAAATCAGCCGCCTATCTGACCACACGCGTGCTTATGCAGGCCTTTACTATGACATTCGTAGCCGAATGGAGAGATCGTTCTCAATTGACAACAATTATTTTGGCCGCAAGCAAGGTAGGTCAAAACAAAGTACTTCTATGTGCATAAAATGTGCTGCGCCATTTTTTTAGTAAAAATAAAATATGTGCTGCAATGTAATGTGTCCGATGTGTGGCAATTTAAAAAAATTTCAGAACGTTTTCAGAACACAAATTTAGAAATTATCTCAAAATACAATTTTAATAAATTTATCTTGTTCAATGTGTCACGTCATAGCACACAGTACATATTTTTTTGTTAGTAATATATAAAAAATGGTATAGCTGACTTTTTGAACATAACACTTCCATGCTTAACATATAGCCTTAAACCGTTACCTAACATTTTATTACCTCCTCCTTCCGCAGGATGTTTACGGCGTTATTGTAGGAGGCATACTTGGACACTCCATATGCACTGAGCTGGCTGTTATTGGTGGACGAATTGTGGCCGCCAAAATATCGGTACGCACTGTAACCATTGTGGGCGGCATCGTTTTTCTTGGATGCTGTCTATGCACTTATATTCAAACCCGATGATCTTTAAACAGTCATCACAAAATTTCATACCAACAACAACACAAGAGTTAATTCGCTTATATAATAGTAACAAACAAAAGAAAAAAAAAACATTTCATGCAGAGAGTAGAGTGATTGCAATTCTCTTGTAAAATTGAAAATTGTCAAGTCGTTTACAGTTCACTGTTCAAAATTGCCCCTTTTCAATTTTCAAACTTACACACTGAGTATTAAAATCCATGACACACGCGTAGCTAATAAATTGTCATGGTTTTTTTAAAAATCATATTTAGTACAGGGTAAAAAACAACCCCTCTAGACCAAAATGAGTTAAAGCTTTATAGGAATCTTACACTGAGAAAAAAACATACTTTAAAGTTAAAGAAAAAATTTTAAAATAGAAATTTAACGCCTTTGCGTTTCTACAAAACAAAATTTAAAACAAATGTGTCTTATTTTCAACTACCTATAAACTCCTTTTTTTAATTTTCTCTTATTATTTCTTTGAAAAAACAAACAAAAATTTGAATACAATGACAATTTTTGAATTTGTTTGACAAATCTCGAACATACGATAAAATAAATACTAATTAATTAAATATTAAAATCTTTCCAATGCAAACTTCATCGAATGGAGTTAATATTTGGTATTCGGAGGTCCCAAGGGTAGCGGTCTGTGAATCTGTTGCTAAAAACCAGAAAAAGCTAAAAAATCACATTGGAAACAATATGCTTTAAAATATTTGTTTTAAATTTTAAAGTTTTTGTTTTACATTTGTTTTTCATAACAAAAACATTGTTTTAAAAACAAAAACTTTGGTTTTGAATTTAAATTTAAAAACAGTTGTGTTTAATTTTAATGTATTTGTTTCAATTTCAATTAATATTAACACATTTTTTCTCAGTGTATATATTAATACGTGAACATATACAGTACGTAACAAAACTGATCACATATTTTCATAGTTGATAAACTTTCGTTTATATTTTGTAGTCAAACATTCTTTGAGCTTGAAACCAATTAAGAAAGCTTAAGAACCTGTTTTTGTTGTTTACACAAATTTCGTACGGTACCATAGTCCTGTTAGTTTTTTGCAATAATAGATTTTGCAGCATCAATTACTTGATCAGTTTTGTTACAGTCGTTGCAGTTGGTATTGCTCGTTAAAAAATTTTGTGGGATATTGAAAAAAAATAAAATTATTCGCTATTACAAGAACTTAACACTAATTAAAAACTAAAAAATTATTGGTGAGTAAAATTGTTGTTGTATATTTAAATAGCAGTTCATATAAACTTTTAGAGGAAAATGAAAAAAATATCGGATGCCATTAAACGTATTGTGGAAGGAAAACTAAAGGAAGGGCTTTCGATCCGCACCATTGCATCATCCGTTGGTATTTCCTATGGCGCAGTGCAAAAATTGTCTAAAAATTGCCA
Organism: Tetanocera ferruginea; assembly: GCA_958299015.1. Classification (NCBI taxonomy): domain Eukaryota; kingdom Metazoa; phylum Arthropoda; class Insecta; order Diptera; family Sciomyzidae; genus Tetanocera; species Tetanocera ferruginea. The sequence continues at coordinate 50,955,454 of OY282642.1, read as the reverse complement.
AATGTCTGGTCCTAAGAATAGTGGAGGACGGCCAAGAAAACTTAATGACCGCGACAACACAGTGATTAAGCGCTTGGTGGTTACTGGTTCAGCAAAATCGGGAACTGACATTCAGAAGGAACTCAAAAATATTCATAACAAAGAAGTTTCCCGTACGACCGTAAACCGGCAGCTGAGAAGAATCGGTTTCAAAGCCCGCTGAAAAGTCAAAAAACCGCTGTTGACTTCACGTCATCGACAGATGCGTCTCAAATTTGCACAAGAGCATGCAAATTGGACTGATGAGCAGTGGGCTCAGGTTGTTTGGACTGATGAGAGCAAGATCAACATGCACGGGTCGGATGGAATTCGTTATGTGTGGAAAAAGCCATCAAAAACCATTACTGATAGAGATGTTATTCCTACTCTTAAGTTTGGCGGTGGGAAAATTCTCTTCTGGGGATGCTTCAATATGTCTGGTGTTGGGTTGCTACGCAAAATTGATGGGATTATGAATGCCGAACGCTATATAGACATCCTTGAATCAAGCTATTGTCCTTCCTTGTCAAAATTCAATCTTAATGAAAGGAATTCTATACTAATGCAGGACAATGACCCTAAGCATAAGGCAAAAACAACAATGGATTATTTAAAACAAAAAAAACTGAATGTGATGGAGTGGCCCCCTCAAAGTCCAGATCTCAACCCGATTGAGAATTTGTGGTTTATCCTTAAAAAACGGGTGTTTGATTATGTGGAACCGCCTAAAAACCAACATAAGCTCTTTTCTCGCTGTGAAGCGGTTTGGCAGTCCATTACAGTCCAACAATGCGAAGATCTGGTCAAAAGTATGCCGCAGAGAATAAATGCCGTTATAAAAGCAAAGGGCGGCTACACAAAATATTAAATATGCAAAAAAGGACCCAGAAAACAACTTGTATCATAATTGATCACATGACTTTTTAACTTTTTTGTTCAATATTTTTGTATGGACTATTCTTTGTTTTAGTTTTTTATTTTTTTGGAGTTGAGTAGACTTATAAAATATTGTTGTTACAAATAAAAATACAAGTGTTCAAACGAAAACGATATAAAAAAACAATCTTTCTCTTTTGATTAAAAAATTTGATCAGTTTTGTTACATACTGTATGTGAGTTTGTCGTACGGTTTTTTGATATTAATTAAAACTCAAAAAATAATTAAATTTATATCATTCGAAAGGTGCTGTGGCCCAGATGTAGAGAATGTATATATAAATAATATATCTGATGGAGGGGGTTCCCAATCTTCTAAGAAAGAACTTAAATTATTGAGAAAAAACCCGTTTTCATGTCAATATCTTGGTTTAATTGTAACGGTTTTTCAATTTTTCTAATTATTTCAGAAAGTTTGTTAAATTTTCTTTCAAATGTGATAAAAAATGACATCAAAGTTCTAACCAAAAGTGTTTTTAATGAATTTGCATTATATTGTCGTTAGTTATTTAGCGTGTGTTTCTACCAAACGCCAAGAGAGAAAAATAAAACTGTTTCAAATTGAATGTTCTAAATTGGGAAGATGTTCTCCGCCATCTGTGAATAGATTTCATTTATTTCTTTTTTGTATTTAAGTTTTATCAGTTAACTTAAAAAAATTATTAAAAATTGTACCGTTTTTTTTTTTGCTTATATTTACATAATTCCTTTTTAAAAGAGACCACAAAATTTGATTTTATTCTCAAAATATGGTGTAAAAATGATTTTATTTTTTTTAAAAAACATAAAAACTTAAATTTGCATTTTTGATTTTCTTTTAAAGCCTTTACCGGAACTCTGTTGAATTTATTTTGTCTTGACACTAAATTAATAAACTGTCCGTGACATCAAAAAATCGAGGCTCCCCCTTATGTTTATTTTGACATAATACAATTTTTTTTAAAACTTAAAATGTTACTTTTCTATTTCTGAAAAAATGAATAAAGTAAAAAAATAATTTTTTTGCAAGTCTCGAACTTATTTGAACCATCTCGCATATAAAATAAAACAGGCAATCAAATAATTGGTCGAATTTCGGCCTCAGGCGATACTTGTACAAGGAAATACATGAATATTAAGAGGACGTGACACCTTCGATCATTTTTTTATTTTAATGTTTTATAAGTTGAATACATAATAAGATATTATTATGAAAAATTAAATATATATTTTTTTGTAAAAAAATTAGGCAAAGAAATGTTTTTTTGTTATTTTAATCACATATATTGCTACTGCAATTTTTTTTAAAAATCATTAAAAAAATCATGGCGAGCGTGATAAAACTAGTGAAAAAACTAGTCGACCGATCCTGCTGAAATTTGAATATGTTGTTTTGCACTTGTTGATGCATGGAATAAACAACGGAGAGAAAAATCGGTTCTATAGTTTTTGAGCTTTTGGCCGATTTTGTCCAAAAAAACTTGATAATTTTCAAAAAAACGCCGCCATTTTGTTATTTTTCAACCAAAATTGTTTCCTTTAGTTCATTCCATGGCGGTTTTTGATATAAACCACGTTTTTAGTTTTTTTTTCCGATGTCCCAGTGAGTTTTAATCACGCCCGGCATGGTTTTTTGATGTTTTTTGAAAATAATTCCAGTAGCCATATATGTAAAAAAAAATAATCAAAAAAAAATTTTGTTGGGTAATTTTTTTATTAAAAAATATATATTTAATTTTTCAAGATGATATCTTATTTTTTATTCAACTTATAGCCATTTTAAAACATTAAAAGAAAATTTTTTTTAAGGTGTCACGTCCCCTTAAAACAAATAAATATTGCTTTTATTTAGATTTTTGTTGATTAGTATTTAAGTATTTAAGTATGGTATGATTTTTTATTGAGAAAAACTTTTCGCCGCGGCTGGTGATCGTGGCATGCAGGTTAAGTGTGTGGCTTAGCATGCTCGGAGCCCGGGTTCGATCCCCAGCCGCGGCGAAAAGTTTTTCTCAATAAAAAATTTTTCTGATCGGTCACCACCTCTCTGCAGACAATGGCAAACCTTAGAGAGTAAATAATGTCATGTAAAGCTTTTTGAGAACAAGAACTTTAGCCGTTCGGAGTCATTCGGAGCATAAGACATGTAGGTCCAGTTCTCGGTCAATTGTGTGCAAACATTTAATAACGCACACAACACAATTGATCATAAGAAGCTCGGTCAAAGTCCTTTCAAGGGCTGAAATGGCCAATTTGTTTTTTTTTTTTTTAGTATTTAAGTATTATTACCTTTTGTAGACGGACTTTGGTTTTTGTGCTACAGTTTTATATAAGAATAATTTTTTTTCTTAAACAAGTAAAAACCGTAAGTGCTTTGTTTCACATATGAGTATATCAACGAACGCTCTCTGATCAGCCGTTGGTGAGCTTTCATCACTTAAATGTGAAAAGTCGGCAAATCTACAGCGTTTATTATTTTAGTTTTTTTTACGGTCTTGCCGGTCAGAGGGTTAATTATTTGTTTTTATATATAATATCAATGATGTGATGTCTTTAATTTCTCTATTTTATTCTACTTCATTTCTCTATTGTCAGACGCCTGCTCATTGGTTTTAGTGAAATAACGGTCAAAATAAAATAATAAAACTAAACATACATATTTTCTATATAAATTTTGTGCGTTGTTTCATTTCATCACTTGTGGTCAAACGTAAAAATTCACTCGAAATAAAATTAAGAGCCCGAACAGAACCAAAGCGACTGACGGCTTGCGGTCCTCTCTCGGCGAATTGAGCTTAAACACGTCTACAACAAGAGCGGCTGGCGGTTGTCGGAACAGAGTTGCTTTTTGTCACGGCAGTGGTACAATTGACAGATAGGGGTGCAACAGGCGGACAACATGATTAACATATATGAAAAAATTTTGACTTATTCAATTAAGTGTTCATCAAAATCCATTATGAAGACAATTATTTCGTATATTATTGCGAATTCACATAAATATAACACAGACACAAAAAAAAAAAAACATCAGAATATACTAAAAACTAAAAAAATTACATTAAACACAACCAACTCTTAGCAAAAGTATGGCAACATTTATGTTAGAGCCCGAACAGAACCAAAGCGACTGACGGCTTGCGGTCCTCTCTCGGCGAATTGAGCTTAAACACGTCTACAACAAGAGCGGCTGGCGGTTGTCGGAACAGAGTTGCTTTTTGTCACGGCAGTGGTACAATTGACAGATAGGGGTGCAACAGGCGGACAACATGATTAACATATATGAAAAAATTTTGACTTATTCAATTAAGTGTTCATCAAAATCCATTATGAAGACAATTATTTCGTATATTATTGCGAATTCACATAAATATAACACAGACACAAAAAAAAAAAAACATCAGAATATACTAAAAACTAAAAAAATTACATTAAACACAACCAACTCTTAGCAAAAGTATGGCAACATTTATGTTACTCAGAGAGAGGACCGCCAGCCGCCATAGCAAAAATAGAATAGATTCTATTCTGGCGTTTTTCCGTCACGGATTCGCCCAGCGAATTCGTTTTTGCCGAGTGCATACATTTTAATGTATTCTGCTAAACGGCGAATCCGCCAGCCGTCATCCGCTTTGGTTCTGTTCGGGCTCTAAATCAAATATGTTAACATCAGTCTACTTAAAGTGTCTACACCGAAATGCATCTCCTGATCGTATTTTTGCACGAATTTCTTGCGGCGATATTCTATTTTCTTTTAGTATAATTTATAAATGTATACCACCAGAATTTAGACTAAATGGTGTCAATCAAAAGTTTTTTTTTTATCTCGAACAAAACTTTCTCTTCGAATATCCTTCATATTGGACACTGCGGGTTAAAATCGTGAGTAACATCGTATTCGACAAGACATTGTTAGTTAAATTGTATTATTTTTTTGGTTTTAAGTTACATAGTATGTAGTTGTTGCAATAAAAAGCAAAGTATTTTAAGATCTTTTCTTTTGCTGTTTTTTTTTTCTCAAAAACAACTTTGTCCTTGTGCGAGAGGAAAATGTAATTTTTTTCATATAATTTTTTTGAGTAATCTTAAAAATCCCATGAAACTTTTGACTACCAAAAGTCGAATGCCTCTTAGAATACCATCTAAATTTTTTGATACGCCCTAATTTACATGTACTATTTATGCAGAAAGCTTATCATCAAATTATTGACTGTTTAAGTTTGTATAGTTGGTGAGTAAAGAAAATACAAAAGTGCTAGATGTAGGTGACGAATTTGATTAGTTTTTAGGTTAAGGTAATGCCTACTCTATGCCACTACTGTGCTGGTGCTATATGATTTATTTATGTTTCTATTTTAGTACTTACCATGCTTATCCTGCATTTCGGAGATACGTTTATCCAAATCTTTTTTGGTGGGACGAATTTCATTTTTCATTTCGCCGTATGCGAGCTGTAAGGAAAAATAACATTTACAGTTAGTCTCCAAACGCTTTCAACGCTATACACCCAAACATACTCACCTCCTTCTCTAAGTTGGAGATCTCATCGTTAAGACGCAGCACCTCGCGCTTGGAGTGCAACAAATCGGCATCGCCTCGATCCAAACGTTGTCGCAATGAGTTAATCTCCGCGTTGAGACGTGATGTCTCTGTCTTCGCCTCGCGTGACGAGCGATCTAACTGCAGACGTAAGGCGGTAATCTCCTGCTCTAACGACTGGCGTTCCGCACTAACCTGCGCCATATCGGCAAGGAAAGTGCTACGATTTGACTTGAGTTCACTTTTCAATTCATCGATCTGGGCATTACGCTGCGCTAAATCACGCTTCAGATCGGTTTCATACCGCTTCTGACGCTCTAGGTCCAGCTGTAGCTTGGCTACCTGCTCCCACTGGCTACTTAGATCACCACCCAGCTGATCGACTTGATTGTTGTAACGTCGCTCTGCATTGGCACGTTCGTCTGCTATGCGTCGCGCCATTTCATGCTGTAGCTCACGCACGCGCTCATGCTGACGATCCAGCTCATCACGCAAGTGTTTAACCTCGAGCTCTGACTGCGAACGCTCCATTTGTAGCAGATCGTTAACGTAACGCTTGGAGGAATGATTATATTGGCTGGACTTGGCCTCATCCAGTGATTTTTGCAGCTGACGTATGGCATCCTCTAGCGTCTGTTTGTCGTGTTGTAGCTGTTCGATTTGTTTGCGATGCGCTTCGCAGTTAATGTTGCTACTGTGGCTGCTGCTGCCGGTCAATGCCAAAACTGGATCCACGTGAACCAGCTTGCGTTTTAGCTCATCATTTTCAGTTTGTACACGCTTCAAATCGATTTCAGCTTGCATCAGCTCGGCTTCCAGCTCGCTAATGCGTGCCTCGTAAACGATGTTGGGTGCGTTGTTGAAACGTGGTGATTTGATGCCATCCTTTTTTCTTTCCACATGTGTGGCTGGCATTTTGGATGTGCTCACTTTTTTCTTTGTTGTAACGTAATGAGTGTCTTCGCTGTCAGAGGAGGGGCTTGTTGTATTTTTGCCAACACCACCTTGGGCTGCAAATTCAGAGCGAGCATGCTCTGTAAGCTGTTCGTTCTCGTTGATCACCTCCTTGACTTTGCCGAGCAGATGCGAGAGCTCGCTGCGACAGTATTTAGATTCCTTCTCCAACTGCTCGATATAGTCCTCTTGCTTCTCAATGAAATTGAAGATTTCTACTGGTGTCTGAACGCTGTCGGTAGGTATGTGGGACTTAGATGACATAAGGTAGTCAGTGTGATGTTGTGGTGCGGTGGGCGGTAATGCGGGTTGGTAGTGTGTAGCCGATGAGAGATTCTCCTTGGAGGACGAGATGGTGGTGCCGTAAAGCGGTTTTTTTGGACGATATGAAGTTGCAACACGACTTTTATAGCTCGGCGACAAGTATTTTGAGATGTCAGCAAACACGGGACGTTCAATGACCTGTGAATAGAGTATTTTATACATAGTCCTTAATTTAGATTTGGTACATTTTATTAAAAATAATGAGAAAAAAACCCTTAGGATTAAAATGATGAAAATTTTGAATTTTAAAATTATAATTTAATTATTTAAGCATTCGTTTTCATAATCCTTATTTGGCACACTTATCTTATGTAACGTGCTCGACACATTGAGATCATTTGCACCGCACCGACAAATATTTTGACTTGATTTTTATACCCCCACGCGTACTGCGTAAGGGGTATATTAATTTTATCACGACGTGTGTAACACCCAAAAGGAGGCGTGGTAGGTATGGAAAAGTATATATATTCTTGCTCAGCATCACCACCTGAGTTGATTTAGCCATGTCCGTCTGTCTGTCCGTCTGTCCGTCTGTCCGTCTGTCCGTCTGTCCGTCTGTCCGTCTGTCTGTCGACACGATTACAGCCGTAATTTTGAAGCTATCGTAATGAAATTCGATATTTAAGCTTTTTTTAAAAAAACTAAAGTCAAGTTCGAGAATGGGCTAAATCGGATGAAAACCACGCCTACCTCCCATACAACCCCAAAATTGAAAACTCTACAAAGAAGCTAATATTAAAGCTACAATACTGAAATTTGGTATATGTGTATTCTATGTCAAAGCTGATGTGTGTTAGAAAAATGGGCGTCATCCACCCACTAACACGCCCACCTCCCATACAACCCCAAAATTGAAAAATCTATAAAGAGGCTAATATTAAAGTTACAAGATGGAAACTCGGTATTTGTGTATTAAATGTCAAAACTGAGGTGTGCTATAAAAATGGGCTTTCTCCACCCATTAACACGCCCACCTCCCATACAACCCCAAAATTGAAAAATCTATAAAGAGGCTAATATTAAAGTTACAAGACAGAACCTCGGTATTTGTGTATTCTATGTCGAAACTGAGGTATGCTAGAAAAATGGGCGTCATACACAATCTAACACGCCCACCTCCCATAAAACCCCAAAATTTAAAAATTTATAAAAAGGCTTATATTTAAGCTTTGATATGTATGAAAACAATTTGATATGTATGTATTTTAGACACATAAAAATAATAAAATCTCTCAAAATCACATACAAAAAGCTCATCAATTTAAGATTCTTCCACCCTTAAGAATCGGCCGTGGGGGTATTTTAACTTCGACCAAGTCGAAGATATACCTTACTAGTTTTTTTTTTTTTTTGTAGCTTCTTGAAAGTGTATTTTCTAATAAAAAACAAGTTTGATAGTAACAAATTTTGTAAACATTAAATTATAGTTAAAAAGGTATAGTTAAAGCATACGAATTGATATTTTATGTCAAAACACAAAGAAAGTGAAAGTGTAAATGATTCCAGTGTGCCGCATAAGGGTTAATAACGAAATAATTTTAGAGAAATGGCAGAAAAGAGCAGAAAAAATTAACTGTTATAAAAAAAGGGAATTATCTATACAACGACAACGTGTATATTTTGCCGGCCTCCATAGTCAAGTGGTATCGTACTTGACTGTCAATCCAGAGATCCCTGGTTTGAATCCCAGCCAGGTCATGGTCCAAGGCTTTTACCTTTCCTCATTTATAGTCAAATGAAATGAGATTAATCAACTGCCTTGTTTGACAAAAAAAAAAAAAAATATATTTTGGGAACTAACGCAATTGTTTTTTTTTTTCAAATTCATGCATTTCATTAAAGTTTCCTTTGCAATTGCTTGGTTGTAAATCTAATGTTCTTTATTTATTTGAGTAGAGCTTAAATAACAACAGTTAGAAAGACAATTTGCGATTCTTCAACAAATAGATTTTTCAGTAGGTACTGTTGCTTGTTTATGAATAATTAAAATTTCATGGAATTTCGGTGAAGTTTTCTCATTGAAGAAAAAATGCATTGAAGTTAATGAAGTCGTAAATCGCCTATTAAATAAAAATAAAGAGTAGATTGCCTTCTAAGTTCTATACAACCCCTTCCATCTTCCATTTTATTACTAAGCAAATTAGTTTTCATTCGGCTTCTTAACATTATCGTTATCACTTACCGACATGTTATCCGAAAAATTATCCGTCGAATCATCGTTAATACTGCGCATATACGAACTGCTAGCCTTGGGTGTGGCATACGAGTCCGCCAACATCAGCTTAAGACGTCCAACAGCCTCGTTGTAGGCATAATTCGTATAATCCATGGTTTTACTTTTCTTCGTGATGCCCTTCGAGGATTTCATTGGTATATGTCTAAATGTGTTGGAAAAATTGTATTATTTTTATTGTTGTTGTTAAACATTTTGTTAAATGCGAGCATATTTTAAATATTTTATTAAAACAAGGAACGTTTCGTCGACGTTGCTGCACAACACGCTGTTTTGTACTAAAAGTAAATTTGCTCCTTTGCTCCTTTGTTTTTTTTTGTTATGTCCTGAATAAGGTAGCGTTGGCAACGAGATATTGGCCAAAAAGAGTTCAAAACTTATAGAGAATAACTCAAAAGCATTTCGATGTTTTGGATGTTACGCATGGCTGATCATAATACGCATATGTGTGTTTGTGTGTGTGTGTAAAAGACTTGAGGCCTTCTTATTGGAAGCATAGCATACTTTGTGTGGGGTTGTTTTGTTGTGTCCCTCTGGGGTTGTGACAAAAATCAGATTAAAAATTTGACGATAAGATAACTGTTAGAATTTTAACCTGTATAGTTTGCTCATTATCATATTCCGACTCAATAAGAATTTTAATATTTAATGCATAATTTTAAAATATATCAAAATGTTTTAAAAGAATCATTAAAAATTTCTAAAGTTCGTGGTTTTCCGGCATAATCTTTGACTTAAAAAAAAAATTGAAGAAAAACAAAATAAATTAAGTAATTTTTCTGCTCTATCTATCTTTATATATAACAAGTAAAGAAAGTCTAAAGTCGGTCTAGGCCGACTATGAAATACCCTAAACCTACTTTTCACAAAAAAAAAATAGTATTATTGAAAATGGGCGTGTCTGTGGGCGGATGAAGACTATATTTTATATGCATCTAAATGTTGAAGAAAAGTTTACATTCAAGTTTTATTCCTGTAGCTCACAATTAATGCCTTATTATGCTTTCGCTATGGGAGGTGGGCGTGTTCATGAACGGATTACTTCCAATTTTTGAACACACCTTAGTTTTGGTTTAAAATACATACATACCAAATTTAATTTCTCTATGACAAACATAACCTTTTTTATTGGGTTTAAAACTTTTTGGGTTGTATGGAAAATAGGCGTGTCCGTAGGCGGATGACGTCCATTTTTCAAAACCATCTTTGTCTTGTCATAAAAAACATTCGGGCGCATGGAAAATAAACAATTTTTTTTATTGAAAAATAATTATATTACCCCTGGATCACTAACCTATGGCTAAGTTGAGTCACAACTAATTCTGAATGTTTTCCACCCACAAAAGAGATTCTCAATAATAAGGACATAATTTGTCAAACCTAAGAAATGTGTTATTTTTCAATAAAATGCTGATTATTTTTGCCATTTTAAAATGTTTTATTATGAAAAGAATGGTTATTTCAATGTAAAACAAAAAATGTTGAACTAGTTCATGAGTTAATTTAGAAAAAAAAAGAAAATACAATAGGTTTTGAGAAAAGCGTGTCATTTCCACAGTTTAAGAGCTAGTGAAATATGAAATATATGATTGTAAAGCTGAAATTATACAAAAAAAAATTTATAAGTACTTTTTTCAATTAGGAACAAATTTCCACCTCAAAAAGATCAGCTAAATTTATATAACTTTCGCAGTAATACTACGTTTTCCATTTTTGCGAAGGCATTGCGTTGTTAGTACTGTTAGGACATACTGTTGTTAGTGCAAATTGGATATATGTGTCCTTATCAAATGTATTTATCACTATTAGAGCACGTTATCTGAGTTTTTCTACTAAGCTTCCTGGGTGTAATTCACCGAAAAAAAGGCTTTTATAACTAACTTGAGTGTAAAGCACCCAAACACTTCCTATTTTAATCGCACTGACACGCTTATATCTCGGAGACCACTAGAAACTGAAAATTATTGAATAAAAAATATTGAATATAGGATATTTAAGAGAGACTGTTAGTTCGTCACGCAAGTATTGCGTTATTATAAATCTTACATATGTAGAAAGTGTGACTGGGTGGATTCCACCCTAAGGTTAGTGATGGAGGGTTAAGTAACACACATTTTTCAATTTTATATTTTAAATAATTCAAATCAATTGCCACTAGCAATTTGTAATCTAGGTTGATTTATAAAACAATTTAGATCTTTTATTATATCACATAAAAAAACAAATGAGATCTTTTAATAATAATACAGTTCAAATCATTTAAATAGAATATATAATTTATAAAGGCTGGTTAAATTTGAAGGGCCGTTGTTAATTTTGAATAAAACACAAATTATTTAGAAAATTATTGTCATTTCTTTTTATTATGATAATATTGGTATAGTTCAATTATGTATGGAATTGCAATCTCGGCGGCACACCTCCATCCGATGGTCCAAATTTTCAATGACTCTCAGGCATACTTGAGGTTCTATGCCGTTTATGTGCTGAATTATCTCATCTTTTAGCTCTTGAATTGTTGCTGGCTTATCGACATACACCATTTCTTTCAAATAACCCCAAAGAAAGAAGTCAAACGGTGTCAAATCACATGATCTGGCGACCAATTGATATCGCCACCACGGCCATTGAATTTGTCGCGTCAAAAGAGCCATTGTTTCGTTAGCTGTGTGGCAAGTGGCCCTTTATAATAGAGTAGAAGTACTTTTGTGCTTGGTATGCAAACATTTTTTGGCTGGCATTAAATACTTAATTTTAGCAATGAAATACTTCAAGCTTATTTTGGGTTGAAAATACTTCCAAATGAAGTATTTTACTTCCATATGGCAACGCTGACTACATTTTTTCCGGTGAGTGAAATTTCACGCACCTTACGTCGCCTGCCTCACCTCCCTTGCCTAAGAAAACCGGTTTCTAGCAGACTGAGCAATACAGTATATTTTGGTCCAATGATTTCAGTACATTTTTTTGTACTGAAATGATAAAGAATTTCTTTCTTTTGAAAGCAAAGAATAAATTTTATGATTTTTTTACTTGAAAACATTTGTTTGTTATTCGGTTTCGGCCGATTATTTCCATTTCGAAGCCGAATCTTCGGCAAAAACTCACATTCGGTCGTATACTAGTAAAAACGTTGGTGAATGGACTGCGTAGAGCGCTTTACAGAATCGGTTTAGTGGCAGCAGTCAAAAAGAAAAAACCAGTACAGTTCGGTAAGAATATAAAAGTGCTTCATTCAAAAGAGAATTTTACAAAAAACATGACCATTTGACCATAAAGGATTGGAAACGGGTTTTATGATTCGATGAGACAAAAATCATTCGATTCCAATTTGATGGAAAGGAAGATTTCTGGAGTAGACCTAATAAAGCTATTCAAAAGAATCATGTGAAACAAACTGTCAAACATGGCGGAGGTAGCTTGATGAAGAACTTGATGGTAAGTATGCCAAGGCGTGTGAAAATGGTTATTAAAAATAAGGGATTGTGGGTACCGTACTAAAATGAAACTCTGGTTGCACCAGAGAGGCGTGTAAAACTGAGTTACATAATTTTTTATTTGCTCTGTTATCCTTATATTGAATATGACATTTTTTTTGAAGTGAAACTTCTTTGGCGGCGAGTGAAATTTCAAGGTCTCTTATTCGTGACGCGAGGCTAACGTTTTCAATTCATATGAAAATTTAAAAAAAATTTTTGCCGCTGCCGAGATTTGAACCCCGAACATCGTTGCTTAAGATCCGGAATATATATCATCACGCCACGTAGGCATATGGTTCACAGCCAACCAAAATGTAATTAAAACGGAACACGTAGCATATTGAAAATAACATAATTAACATTAACATTACATTAACATTAACATTACATTATTAACATAACCGTAACATTAATTTTCATCCTACAAGTATGCACGGGAAAAAAATAGAAAAATAGCTAAAACAGGAGCAGAACGCGTTCGTGAATATAGAGTGTGAATTAGAGCTCTTAAGAATACAGCCGCAGGTGGGTCTGCAACTAATAATGAAGGTAAGGTGATTGCAACAACGGCTGAGTTTCAAAATGCATTTTTACGAAACATCAGTGTATTTTGGTGAATCTACAAAGAACCACTCCCCAAAAAACACAATGATGCTTAGTATAAATATGTTTTGGAACTCAGCCATCATCTCAACAAAATTTAAAAGCCAACCAAGTTGATGCACTCAACAATCAACGTTCGCTGCTTTATGAGGCCCTCTATCAACATAGCAATTATTATGATCAGGAAGCAGGAGGATATTAATAAACAAGATTTGCCTCTGCTTTGGAGGCTCCTTCAAAGAGTACTATGCAAATGCAATCCAGCATTCAAAAAGTAACAATGTTGAGAAGACATTCGAAAGCAACTAAAACACCAACTGAACTAAAACAAGTACCGAAAATAACTGTTATTTTACAATTTTCAAATGAAAAAAATTGTCGAAAGACTTTTTCAAATATACCATTATGTCACAAATGTCCTCAGCCTCACGAATATTAAGTCGCTTTTAAATTTGAAACTGATTCTTTAAAAGTTAATTTCTTGCCTAGTATATTTCGAGGAAAAATAAAGGTTACTTTTGACTTTTATTTTATCGGTCAAAAATAGCAGTTATTTTGTGACTTTAATTTTTTCGGTCAAAAATATCAAGCAATTTGTGTTTTCTTAAAGACCGCTTGACAGATTGAACTGTTGACACCATGTGTAAAATGTCTCACCGATGAGATGAAAATAATATCAAAATCTTTTTATCGGTAAAATGACTTAAACAAATATAAATTACCTGATATTTTTGACCGAAAAATAAACGGCAGAAAATAACTGTTATTTTTGCCCAAAAAAACTATTAGGCACAAAAAACTGTTATTTCTGTCGGAAAAAATAAAAATTAAGAGATAAAAGTTTATATGTGGCACTTTCGACAAAAACCATAGCCGGTACGGTCCCTGGATGCAAATATTGAATCAACAAATTATTATTCCATTTCGTATTGATTGAATTTCTTTTCAGATACTTTCTATTTCACACTAAAATCTTTCTTATTTCTTACTGTTAAAGAAGTTTCATTTCGGCCACGTGTACGTTGCTACACGCGGGTTTTTTTTTTTAATATTAGCTTTTTTTAATAAGTTTTATAAAATTTGCTTTATTTTTTATCAAGTTATGACGCTGTTCGTTGAAATATGTTAAATATGCACTCACCAGTGTATTTAAGCTATAAAATAAAATCTTTTCTTATATTAATTTCTGCGCATTATAAAAAATTCGATACTTTATTCCAATGGGTTGGACGAGTTGCTTAGATTTTGCACAATACTGTTTTAAAAAATTACAAGACCCTTTTAACCCTTTTTTGATAAGGGTTAAATCTAACCGGATCACAGACCCACTTCGTTAAGTTTTACAGTTTGAGTGCATTAACTGCGTTGAAAAGAGGTTGTGATTAACATCTTGTGTTAAAATAGAGCACTCATTACAAGAGGCCAATAAAGAAGTAGTACAAACAACAACTCAATGAAGAAGCTTGCGAATCAGTTCGTAAGCAGCAGGCACAGCATAAGCAGCTGATGATTTATTTTCTTATATAATCATATGCACTTTTCTTCTTATATTTTACTATTTTATGACTTTAATATAATGGTGATAAAATTCAAAATTAGATATTCATTCAGCGCAGGATACATCTGATATTTAAGTATATATATTATCTTTGAGCGATGAGTATTAAAGATTGTAGGTATACCCTAAAGTAGTGATGTTCAACTCAGCTCCTGCGAGCTTTCTGCACTTACGAGCTGACCGCGTGCACGGCGAGCTCGCTGTGTGTTTGTGTGTATGTTTTATTTGAACAAAAAACCCAGTCAGAAATTCATTTCAATGTAGTCAGCTGTTATACAAAAAGCGTTCATATTGAAACTTTTTAGTTTAAGAATAACCTTTTTCCTAAAATATAGTTAATTGCAACTTATATATGTAAATATATAAGTTAATGCAAAAAGTTAACATATAATTTTGATTTTGATTTTGAAGTTTGATTCTGTTAAGTTTAAGGCAGTTTAAGCATGCAAACAAGAAAAAGCATTATTTTTGAAATGTGCACGCAATTCAGCTGCACAATAAATTAAATAAAGCATTATGCTTCATGTAAACGCCTATATAAGCATAAGTAATCAAATTCATGTACTCGGTTACAGTTAATATTTCTTGCTGGGATGTTTATGTGTATTGCTTTCCTTACAGTGGAGCAGTTTTAAGATTTCGTTGCTGAATTCAATACCAAGCAAGTACAGAGGAAATTTTGTTATTTTTCAGAAGTTCAGACCATGCAGCTGCGCAATAGATTTCGTTGAAATAAGTTCGATTAATATTATTATTTTTATATGTAAAGTCAGTTTGAAGTGTGTTGACATAAGTGCGTAAGATAAAATTTTGCTAATTGAAATAAGTTTTAAATAAAATTGAAGTGAGTATATTGTTAAAATTAAAGTGTTAAGAGCACTTAATACATTTTTACCAATCATGTTACCTGCTATAACATAAGTTTCGCACTTATTTTATGAATCTGCAAAACTATAAGCCGCATATTTTCGCTTTTGTCCACTGTGCAATGTCGTCGAATACAAATTTACGTACACGCTTCTTTGTTATTGTTTTATGTGATGAGCTGCTGCTAGCACGAAGCTGGCAGCGCGAGCCGATAAGCTGAACATCACTACCCTAAAGTATTCATCAAAAAAGTTTCATGGCCTTAAAAAACTGTTAAAACGACCCCATACAAACCACGCTGTAAGACGTAATTCTACGTGAAAAGGTTTGAAGTAGTTGTTCTTAAATAAGTTATATAAAGGTTCCAACAAACATTTTACAAATATCTATATAGCATTTTAATATTTTGAGTGGTAAAAAAAAATATATATTTACCTGTTAATACTTAAAATTTGTAAAATTAAAAATGGTATGTTAAGACACGAAAGTGTCGCTCGCAAACTAAACATCGGACAGAGACGAAAGTGGCACTAATGGAAAGGACATGTGCTCAGTGTGTCACCATACAGTTTTTTTTAAAAATCGGGGTCTTTATTTTATTTTGAAATTAGTAGTTAAACAGACTATAGCTCGCAAACTATATATATCGGGCAGAGACGAAAGTGGCACCAATGGAAAGTGCATTTGCTTCGACTTCTTTTCAACTAAGTCAATGGACTCTCGTTTATTTTCTTTAGAAAATAAGCCAATTCTTTAGAAATATCTAGCTAGATATTTCTAGCTTGATTTCCACTTCATCTGATACATACACTCAAAGAAAAAAAAAACATTTAGCGCCAGTTTGCTGCAAACGAACTTCGCATATCGTGCTTGAAGTTATTTTTTGGAAACGTTTGAAAAGTTGTCATAATAATAATAGTCAATTGCGGGAAACGCGTTATTTAGTTGCAAGAAATCGATTTCGTTTGCGATTAACGTAAGTTGTTTTTAAATTGCGGCAACCGAAAAATTTATTTTGTTGAACTGAAAACTTAATTTGTAGAAATAAGATCCATTTTTTATAACATACACATTTGTTACATAAAAAAATTCATTCTACACAATATCACACAAAATCGCTCAATGCAAGCGTTCTAGACTGTCATGCGGAAGACGTGGGTTCGAATTCTGGCTGTGTTAGTATCAAAAATTTAAATTTAATTATTGAAATTCTAATTCTGTTTCATTAACTGCTTCGTCAAAAATAACCGTCAAAATTAGTTTTACCTAAAAAACATTAATTTAAAAAAAAATATTTAGTGTTCTTGTCGGGAATAGAAGCCAGGTCAATCAAGTTCCTAGACTCGAACGCCTGCACACTCGGATAAACTTGAATTTTCAAAACAATGATAAAATTTCATTAAGATATATGTTTTTTCGTTTCAAGTAAGAATATTTTTAAGTTGATGACAACTGAATATTCGTTTGCGGCAAATACTGTTCGCAAACGAAGTATAGTTGGTGAATTTTTCAGTTGCGGTAAACGAAAAATTTCTTTGCGTGTAGCCTTAAGGTACCTAATTTTTCTTGAAGCTAAGATTCCACTCTCTCTCTCTCTTCTAGTTAATAGCTGATATAGCAACCCATAAGATTTTTTACAAATAATAAGAAGTGCCAAAGTTATCGATATTAATGTATCAGTTAAGTTTACTGATTGAACAGTAGCAGGTTGAAAAAATCAGAAATTTATCACTGGAAAAACATTAAAACCATTAAACCAGTACAAAACGTTTGAAGAGAAGGGTACATCAGTTGGCAAATTGACGAAACTGTGTAGTTGTGAAGAAATCCACGATTAAAATTTACGGAAAACCAACTTATATTGAACACATATTTTTCTCTTTACTTATTTTTTCGAATATATTCGAAATAAAATATCTTATTTTTTTTCCTTTTAAATCTGACAAAAATTCACCATCATTTCATGAATATTCCGTACACACTTTCAGCTTGAGAAAATGTCCAGTTAACATAAGTGTTTTCAAAAAATTTTGCTCTGAAATATATTTTATTTCAGACAAACTCAAATGTTGCGCCAACACAAAACTTTGCGCAACAACGTCACAAAATGTTAAACACCTTTTTTACTTCTGATCATATTTAAAATTCTTGCCTTGATTTCGCACGTTTGCCTCGACCCGTAACACTAACACTGCAAAAACTATCCTTGTCAGCAAAATCACCGTATTTCCGTCTTAAATTCTCCGAAGTTAACAACGAAGCGCTTAAATCCTTGAGTGCAGCTTGATTTCTCGATTGCGAATGCGAACGTTCACTATTAAGGATACTCAAGGGACGCGTATGGAATCCTTCAGTTTTCATTTTATAGAGACAAACACGATTAAAATTAACAATTTTTTCTGTTTTCTGTTAATTTTTTGCACTAAAAATAAACTTTTTCGAAAAGTTTTTGCCTCAATGCGAACACACTGAATTCTTTAACGAACTTAACGTTTGGTTGCTTTATTTGTCTTGATTAATTTTGCGTGCAAGCCAATTCAACGGAAATTCATGGTTTAAACTTAAAACTGTTTAACACTTCCGTTTCGCAGCTAATTACTTTCAAAGTTATGCCGACGGAAGTAAAGCTGCGGCGGAAGTAGTTTTCGTCGCAGTCGTTATTGTCGAACGACTTTAATCAAGAAGTAAAGCTCACGAACTGTAGCGGCAGGATCGTAGTAGGAAGCTTTTATAGACTCGGTTTTTGCGTCTATTACTTTGTGCACGAAGGGCTGATCGGGGGTGTATCTTATGTATGGTATGAGCTAGATAGGCTGGTGTTGTTGCTCTAGGATATGCCTGCAGTTTAATGTCTTTCGTACCATGTTGTGCAGCAGTGAATTCCTCAGCATAATTTCACCATTAAAACTATAAATTACCGCCATTTATTGTTGTTGCCTACTTTGCTCAACAGTGGCGTCTAAATAGCTGGGTTAACTTTCATTAATGCTTTAACATTATATTGAGAAATAAAATACATAAAAAATACAATATAGCTAAATAAAATAAAAATTAAAAAATGTTAATACAAATATTAAACTATCAATAAAAATAGAACCACTTTTCATTTTTGGTTTTGAAAGGGTAATAAAAAGCATATTCAAACTCTAGCACTAATTTACCAACATAAATAACAGTTATCAGATTAACTTATTTATGCGAAAATAGTACTGATTTGAACAAAATTACATTAGTTAATATTATGAGGCAATAATGTTTGGTAATAATTTATAAAATAATATAAAACTAAAATTAAAAAAAAAAAAGAATAATTTTTAAATATGTGGTTAATGTTGCGAACAAAATTTGGACGCCTCTGTCTGCCAAACATTCTCATGCAACTTTGAAATAATCAACAATTTCATTCAATTTCTGTTTGATCGATAAACGCTAATGTGTATTTCGACTTTTGTCGCTGAACTATGCAAAGCATTTCAATACCTTTAGTGACTGCTAGAGGTGAGCAATTGATAAGCTAAAATAATAAATTTGAATCTTAAATAATCGGACCGAAAAAATAACTTAGTTTATAAACGTATTCCTGACAAAATATGATAATATCGTTACATATAGATCTTAATTTTGTAAACAGAAATTTATTTTTTTCCAAAGTGTACATTAGAATGGATCAGATTGCTATGAAAAATGCCAAAGTATTCGGGATTCTGTGCCCCCCGGAAATATAAACTAAATAATTCTTTTTTTAATAAAGAAAAAACATTAAATATTGATTTTCTTTAAGCTAAATAAGAAATCAGCGATGGTCACATATTTGATTTAAAATTGAGCAAATAACAATTTTTGGTTCCAAATTTCATAAAATATCTTAAAGTAAAAACGGAAACCTAGTAGTCAAAACGAAATAAGTTTAAAATTTTTTTGTAAAGTTGAACAAGATGTATTTAAAGAAGGTGGCAGAAGTAGGTTGACGTCTATGAAGTCAACACCGGTGTAATGTCAAAATCAAAAAAATATAGTGATGCCATATTTTTAACAATAATCCCATCAAAAATCCGATGCTTTGTTACTTTGTCCTACTTTCGACTTGTAGCGAACAAGACGCGTTTTGAGTGACTTTGTTTTTATGTTCTTGTAATATCAGGTCTGTTTCCGTTCTCACTTCAAGTTACTCGAAAGTGTTTCTTTATACATTTTTCCAGCCCAAGAGAGAAGAAGAACAAGCAAAATGACACTTGTCGCTATCGAACTTCACTTGAAAAATTTCTCCCAACACGGCTCTCGAGCTTCAAACACCCTATTGTCAGAATGATAAAATTAAATTGTTGTGTTGTATTGTGAAAAAATTTATGCGATTGGTTAGCAAATTAATAAAAATGGCTATAAATACAAAAACAAAGCAATTAAATTTGATTTTTTTAAGTGAAACTTCTTTAGCCACGTATACAACATACGGTGAACGAAACTGGTAGTAATACCGATGAAACGAATGAAACTGCGGCGAATTGTGGTGAATTTAGGCCAATTAGCTGAATAAGGTGAATTTAGTGAAACTAGGTGTTCTCAAAACCTTACAAATTAGAATTCATAAGATGTTCGGAAGCAACAAAATTATCAAACAATGGTTTGAGTCCGAACTAACAGATGAATTAATCAACAAAATTTTAGACCGTACTTTTTGAAGGTTATTTTATTATCTATGGCCAATCGGATGCAATGGGATTATCTGAGGTCACACTTTTATGGATTCCATGGATGATTTTGACCAAAATGGATGATTCTATGGCCAATCGGATGCAATGGAATTTTATGAGGTCATTCGCAGGTGGTCATTGAAACTTTAATGGATTCCATTTTTATGTACATTTTTGTACAAGACGAACTCAATAAATAATGATGATGATGAGCAATGGGCTCATACGGGCTGGGCTGCCCAGCCATACACAAAAATCGACGCCAAAGTCCAATATTCACAGTGACAAGGTCCTTCTCTATGTTTGGTCTCTGTATTTGGTGGGGCCGTGATGGGCTATAGGCTGCTACAACTTGGTGAAACTATCACAGAGCAACTCTACCGAACTCAATTGATGTGTTTGAACCGAGCATTGAAGCAAAACCGTCCAGAGTGCACAACAAGGTAATTTTGCAACATGACAACGCTCAGCCACATGTCGAAACGCTGAAATGGGAAGTCTTACCCTACAATTTGCTTTCTTTGATGACTCATGATCCTGAATATCAGCACTTTTGCTCCTTTAAAATAAACTTAATCTTGTCATGACTTTATATGAAATGAGACTTTTTTAGTAAGTCTAAGCTAAAAACTCTCTACATTTTTGGGTTAAAGTTTCACTTATACCGTGCGTGGCGGCCACACACATATTTTTTTTTTTTTAAAAGCAGTTGTTGTACTTGAAACTTACTTGAAACCGTTTCCGCACTCTTTGAAAAATTTTCTCATTTTGACAGATAATCAAATTACTCTCTACTACTCCAGCTTTACTCGAACTCTACTTGAAGTGCGTACGGAAACAGACCTATCTTGATGTGATTAATAAAAAAACTATATTACATCTGTCAAAAAGCTATGCTATCTGTCGTAGTACCTGGAAGAAAGAAAATATTCATTTTTTTCAGTCCCCAAAGACGACTTTCAAAGAAGGAAGTGAACCGAATGTTGCGGGTTCGAGCTCCGGAAAATATGTCAGAATGTAGGATTTTATAACAGCTCTAGGTTATCAGTTGTGAAGGAAACCAAGTAAAAAACCATGAAATTTGACTGTTTATGATGTTTCGTAGGTTTATACCTTTTTCCTATAGAAAAACTCCCTATCAAAGTGTTTCTCCCACAAAAAAGAAAAAATATAAAGTGGCATCACTGCAACTGCAAATTTGACAGCACTACGGTGTCGGTTTGAAAAACGTCAACCTACTTCTGGCACCTTCTTAAATACATCCTGAAACTGAATATATCAAAATAAAAAAAAAAAATAGAAAAAGTTTTTGAAGTTTCAATACATCACAAAACAAAAATGCCTAAAAATATGCTATGAAATTTTTTTAAAAAATCAAGCGTTTCGCACTCATGGAACGCTTGAGTTTCCATGGCGAGTTAACTCGGTGTTTACTCGGAGTCAACTCGCTATGGAAACGCAAGTTGAGTTGAGTTTCGTTAAATCTACGAAACTCCACGAAACTTGTAAGATTGAACTAGGTTCTATCTGTCAAAGTGATTGCTGTCGTTAATATTGAAAAAATAATGAAAATTTTTATTTTAACAATAATATTTAAATGTCGAACGCAAGAGTTTTTTGGAGTGCAGCAGAAACTAGTCAAAAAATAACAAAAATTACAAAAAAGAATTGACAAGTTCAACTCGATTCGGTGTTGTGCATGGAAACACTATCGAGTCAGCAAAATCATTTTGTCAACTTAACGAAAACCCAAACCCAGAGATAACTCGCCATGGAAACTCATTAATAGTAATAATAATATGGTTGCGAATGTCATAATTTTAGCTATTCTAATTTCAAGAATTGTCGAAGCCGACCCGGTTCTACTCAAAAAACTGTTTTTTTGGCGATTTTTTGTAAGACATTTTTGAAAAAAATTCTGCATTTTAAATTTGCGCAAAATTAAGTTCGGGTATTAAAAATAATTAAATCCGTTACCGCCAAACTCACTCAAAGCTGAAATTTTTAAATTTTGTTCATACTATTTTTGTTCATGCTTACCCCTTTGGGTGATCCTGATGATTTTTTCAAAATTTTTTTATGCGCTATTGAAGCACATTTTGTGAAGATAGTAACTTAGAAAAAACATGAAATTTTTAGCATTTTTGGAAAAGTTTTTTATTATTTTGTTGTTATTTTCTATAAAGTGATTTTTGAAAGTAATACATTAAAATATTTTGTTTCACCCTTGCTAGAGACCAGATCGCTCTCGAATTACCAGTTCAATCAAAATGAGCAAGTAAAGTGATCAGTTTGGTTGAAAATACGTACAAAACTTTCACTTGACCATGAGACCCGTCACAACAACGCTTTCGTGCATTCTTTCGGAATTTCTATTAACTGAGGAATCAAAAATAACAACCGACTACATCATATTTCATACCTAGTGTGAAATTCAATTAAAAATACACCACATCTATTCTCAGCAGACAAAAATGGCAAGACACCACCATAGAACCCTACGGTAATCTCCAATTCCACAATATTATGGCTCCAAAATAGAGAACAGAACAGGATCAGGTGTGTACTGCAAAACGCTACAGATCAAAAAGTCTTCCAAACTTCCTGATTACTGCAGTGTTTTTGCAGAAATATATGCGATTGAAAAAACAGCACAGGTTACAATTTTGGTAGATAGGCAAGCGGCTGGAAAGCAAAATGACAACGTCGGGCTGTTCTTCGGTACTGAAGTCCTGAACAGTATGTGTAATTGAAAGATTAGCAATTGTTCCTGGAACTGCAATGTGACAAAAAGTATAACAAAGTAGATGAGCTGGCAAGAATTTAAGTAACGATAGACACAAACAGAACCATTATAGACGTATTTTTCCAGTAGGTATTGTCAAAAGAAGCATCAACCTAAAACCCAGAGATAATGCCAACATAATCTGTGCTTCCAGATGTGGATGTAATTTATCTAGAAGGCTCTGGCCAGAAGCAAACGAAAACAGAACAAAGAGCCTTCTGCTCTTGGCAAAAAAAAAAAACCGGGTACTGGTGGGAATCCTGTTGCCCTATTGGTGTGATTTCCAATTTAAATGGCTTTGAAGCACCAGGCTTTTATCGAACAATCACCCACCTTCTGTGTGAATATCCAAATCTACAAAATCATCGGATCCTTTATACAGGAAATAGATTTTTCAAAGATTTGGGGGAGCAAGTGAACACACTATTGTAAGATTTATGGAGGTTCACTAAGAGTACACTGTAAAAAGTAAATCTTCATATTAGGTGAAAAAACTGTCTTAAAATAAGCTGCAACAGCATTAAGATGGCTTTTGCTGAAATTACTTTTGCCTTTTTTTACTGTAAAACAGCATTCAATGATGTCTGACTTAAAGGCAGTTAAATGGTAAATAAATCGTATACAAACTGGCCTGAATAGCAATGCAAACTGTCTTAAATTAAGACCCATATGATGAATTGTAACCATTTTTAACATAAAAACCCATAAATTTCTTTAAACTAAGCTATCTTGTCTTTAAATCAACTTCCAAAAGCTGACTTCAAATATGCACTTTTAGGTTTTTTAACATTTAGAATATTAAAATGCAAAACATGCTTAAATTCAGGCACAAGTTCATTTACAAGGCAGTCTTTAAAATACGCTTTACTTTTTACAGTGTACAGGATTGTTCGATGAACGATCATAAATAAGAATGCATTAGGTTTATTGGGAACCACTACAAATGGGTTAAACAGAATCAAATAAGGTATTTGTCCTGGACCAAAAGACCCCACGGAAGAACCTCAACGTTGGACGACCCTTCTAACTAAACCTAATTGCTTGTAGGAAAACAATTTGGTTTTCGAAAAACACCGCCAACTTTCACCGATTAAAAAGTGAGATCAGCGGAAAATGAACATTTTAACCGGATGTTTGTATGGATTTTCAAACAATCTGATCACTTCACTTTTTATTTTGGTTGAACTGGCAATTCGACAGGGATCTAATTTTTAGCAAGTGTGAAACAACATTTTTACATTGCTGTCTTCACAAAATGTCCTTCAATAGTGCTTAAAAAAAATTTTGAAAAAATCATCAGGATCAGCCGATGGGGTAACCATGAATTAAAAATAATATTAACAAAATTTTAAATTTCAGCTTTGAGTGAGTTTGGTGGCACGCAGAATCCCAAATTCTTTAGCATTTGACCCAGTCTAGTGTACAAGTAACTTAAGAAATAGACGTTTTGTGGTATTTCCATTAACCACCGGTTCTTTACAATACAAGAATGTTCGAATAACATCCAGCTTACCGTTATGGATTACAATAGGAATACCTACAAATTGTAACAATGGTGGTTTCCGTTTGGATCATCAAGATGGCATCAGCAAGAAAGTTTGAACGAAATTAATATATGATTATGAAAAGATTTGGAGGTCTTGCATATACATCCTTTTTTAAGGAATGATCGTTTATGTTTCCATTTGCCATTAAAAAGTGCATTTTTTATTGCAACAAAACTTTTTTCCACGAGCATGCCTAAACTTCAATTCCAGTCCAAATAGCTAGTATATCTTCCGATTTATGTTAAAATCAAGTCCAAATAGCTAGTATATCTTCCGATTTATGTTAAAATCAATAAAAAGCCAAAAATCGATTAATTGTTATATAATGAAATTCATAGTTAGTACAATGCATAATACCTTTAAACGCTGCTCTTCTCTAACTGCAACTAGGTTACTTTTTATTTCAATTTTTATTTTTATGTGTTTTTTTTTTATTATTTTTATTTTGTCTACAACTTTTTTTAACTATTACATGCATATTTACGGTGCGTTGGTTTATTTCTAGCAGACATAGCATAGAAGCAAATATTTTTAGTCTGCTTTAGAGAAAAGCAACGAGTAGAAAAAAAAAACAAGATACCAAAATTAAGGCCACAATTCAAAGGGGGTTGAATAAAATTTGGGGAAAGCATAAATAAATAAAAAAACATACGTTTCCATTGACAATAAACAAGCCAGAAGGCCTTGGCGGCAAAAATCAAAGTTATGCTTAGTTATGAATACAAACCAATTTTATCTATGCAATTCAATAATTAAACACGGAAGCACTGATAATATTCATGTCTCTAATTATGAGAATAAGAAAACATTATTTTTTATGTTTTTATGTCTTTTAAGATGGAAGCTTATGTTGGTGACATGCAAAAGCTGTAGCTATTTAAATATACTGAGTTTGGCATTGGCCGAAATTCGAACTTTTCACATAAATTCTCAGTTGATTTGATACAAAATTATTGTGGAAAACAAATTTTCTTTGTTAAAATTTGGCAAAACAACAATCTTTTCGAAATAGTCGGCTCCGCATTAAAACAAGTAAAGAAAGTTTAAAGTCGGTCTTGCCCGACTATGAAATACCCTAAACCTACTTTTCAAAAACCAATAATAGTATTGAAAATGGGCGTGTCCGTGGGCAGATGAAGCCCATATATTTAAATTTTTATGCAAAATTTACACTCACCAAGTTTTATTCTTGTGGCTCACATGTTAGTGCTGCTATAGTGTTTTCGCTATTGTAGTTTGTAGCTGCGGAGCCCGAGTTCGATCCGCAGTCGCGACAAAAGTTTTTTTGCATAAAAAAAAATTGTTTTCTGATCGATCACCACCTGTCTGCAGACAATGGCAAACCTCAGAGAGTAAATAATGCCATCTAAAGCTTTTTTAGAACATGAACTTTAGCCGTCCGGAGTCGGCATAAAACATGTAGGTCCAGTTCTCGGTCAATTGTGTGCAAAACATTTAACAACACACACAACAAACGCAATTGATCATAAGAAGCTCGGTCAAAGTCCTTTAAAGGGCTGAAATGGCCAATTTGTTTGTTTTCTAAGGTTTAACAGAAGCTTATTTATTGATTTTACAATTTTTGGGTTGTATGGGAGGTGGCGTGTTCATAAGTGGATAATACTCATTTTTTGAAGACATCTTTGTGTTGATATAAAACACATGCGTACCAAATTTTGTTGTTGTAGGTGAATCATGAGCTTATTTAAGCAGTTTTCAATTTTTGAGTTGAGTGGGAGGTAGGTGTGTCCGTCGACGGATTCTAAAAATATTCAATTGTGCAGTTTCTTGGATCCATGTGATCATGTGTACCGAGTTTCATCCAATTATCTCCACTCCTTCTTCTTATCCTGTGCTTACGGACAACACACAGACGCATTTCTTTTAATATTCACATTATTTGTGATTTTGTCCGCAGTGTTGCATATTTCAGTATTGCAAGGTTGCATTTTCAAAAATTTTGCATCTTTGCTATACTGCAAGAATACCCTTAATATAATATGTTTAAGGGAAATTTTCATCTGCAAGATTGTTTTGAAAATTATATGTTACTATAAACTGTGGATTACATTTTACTTTAGTCAATGTTTTATTACAACAAAGTTCCAATTAAAATGAATAAAACGCGATTAACAGTGAAAGAAATACTACACAACTCCAATGCCATCTGAAATTTTGCCAAGGTAATCAAACCTCTCTTGTTAACACTGCTCTTTAAAAAATTTATAAAAAAAAAAAAACTAAATTTCACAATGCAGACAGTTTTGATTTGTTTGATTTGTTTTTACTGCACTCCTCCAAAATGGAGTTCCTGGTCTCAATTCATCCGCTGCTTTTAATATATTCTCTGAAATTCTTCTATATATTTTTACGCAGGCAATCGAACATAAATATCTCTTCTAATAGCCGTTAAGATCCAATGTCTTATAGCACATGATGTACTTAAAATTAAATTGTGCTTTTGTAGTTTTCTTCATTTTAATCTTTGGAATATTTTTCAAAAGCCGTTTACTACTGATTATGAAACAATTTTTTTTTGATACTTTACTATCACTTTTCAGAAAAGTCATAAAACATGATTGTTATGTTCCAGAGCTTATCCAAATTTTTAACTTACCAAAGGATTATTTTCACTTCATTCAAACTAATTGATCTCGCAACAATTTATAATTGTTGATCTCATTATGCTTAAAGAAGTTGCATAAGTTATCGCATTCATTTCTCTTAAAATGGATATTTTTAATATACATACTTATATGTATTTTTATAATTTTTCTTATCCAAATGCGGTATTCGTATTTCTTGAGCTTAGTTTGACATCACCTAAAGATGCTTTCGACAAATTAGTGTGTGAAATTAGCACTGTCAACATGAAGAAACGGTTACATAAAGAACTACCTTCATGTGTTCAAATATTTCAATAAGACTCACCCTACAAGACTCAAAACTCTCCCTATTATTTCAAATCATCTGCTCGCCAAATCTTCCTTTCCCAATTCACCATTCTTAAGTAATTTATTTTTGCTTTCGCCATTCGTCATTCAGTATCCAATTTTTTTGACGACCCGCATGCTCAAATCCAGTTTGACCAAAGTATCGTACCTAACCATAACATGATAGAGGTATTCTCACGAAGCTATTCTGCAGTAGCCTGTGTCCATTCGAGATGCATACCTACACATAAAGCACAAGCTGATCATAGGAATGTGAGTCGTTGTTGATTGTGGTAGCTTTTATGCTGCTTCGTCAAAGACCCTCAGGGCTCTCTCAACGATTCTCTGATGCCAATGTATTTGTTGTTGTTGTTGTTTTTGCTGTGGTTTGATTTTTGTTCCATTTGACATTCTCAATAAACGAAGCAACATTCTTTCATCTTGGACATCGAACAGCTTTGATAATCGGCAGAGAGACGTTCGGGCGGTGGTAGAATATCTTGATATATTGGCGACCATAACCATTCTTAAGTTTCAACCTAGTATTACAACAACTTTGATAGTGTTGAGTGTTCCATTCAAATGGGAACGTCGAACTTGTTTCGTTATTAGACAATAAACTCTCTATCACTGCGCTCTCTTCCTCTCTACAATAATAACTTTTGATCGTTTTGAACATCGGCAGTTGCCTTCGATCGTTTTAAATGTTAAAATAATAAAGAAAAATCAAGTATAAAAACATAAAAAAACCAGTCAGTATTGCCATGTTTATTTATTTAGTATCAAATTTATAGCATATGATTATGCAAGACATTTTATTTTTTAAAAACGCCTTTAGACGAAATGGCACTAAATTTGATGGATTACCGTAGCTGTTTGAAAATTTACTTAAAAAATATATATATATATCCAAATATTTCAAGTGCTAACATTAAATAAATGTGTTTTTTATAAGATCAAAAATATGGTTCAAAATGGTTAAACATATCGACTTCGGGACGAAATATAAAAACATTATGAGATAAATTTTCTGTTGCTAATATCCTGTTAATATCCTCTTTTTGAAAATTTTTACTTTTTGGTTTCAAATTGTTGGCAACACTGACAATATTTTTATGAAAAGAAATTCCATTGCATTGGTTTTGCAGAGTAGGTTTACGTGGGGGGAGAGAGAGAGAGAGAGAGAGAAATTTCTAAAGCAGTGGTCGGCTCGAATAGTAATGCTCTTTTTTATATACATATAGATGAAAGGTTTTGAATATATATTCAACTGTATGCGTTAATGTTGGCCCGTTATTAAGTAAGACGAGGTGAATTTATAACTCAACTCTATATTCAGACTGCTAATTTGCTACTGGCATTTGTATTTTCCAGTTGATATCTCTAATTAGAATAGAATTTGTACGTTTGAACTTTAATCCAAAGGATTGAAAACGAAAGAAAGAAAACGATGACAGTTAATGAAGTTGGCACCGTTTTGATTGTTTAGTAGACTTACTAACTGTTGATTGAAGTTATAAATACGATTATGGGTTAGGGTTATGGTTATGGTTATGGTTATGGTTATGGTTATGGTTATGGTTATGGTTATGGTTATGGTTATGGTTATGGTTATGGTTATGGTTATGGTTATGGTTATGGTTATGGTTATGGTTATGGTTATGGTTATGGTTATGGTTATGGTTATGGTTATGGTTATGGTTATGGTTATGGTTATGGTTATGGTTATGGTTATGGTTATGGTTATGGTTATGGTTATGGTTATGGTTATGGTTATGGTTATGGTTATGGTTATGGTTATGGTTATGGTTATGGTTATGGTTATGGTTATGGTTATGGTTATGGTTATGGTTATGGTTATGGTTATGGTTATGGTTATGGTTATGGTTATGGTTATGGTTATGGTTATGGTTATGGTTATGGTTATGGTTATGGTTATGGTTATGGTTATGGTTATGGTTATGGTTATGGTTATGGTTATGGTTATGGTTATGGTTATGGTTATGGTTATGGTTATGGTTATGGTTATGGTTATGGTTATGGTTATGGTTATGGTTATGGTTATGGTTATGGTTATGGTTATGGTTATGGTTATGGTTATGGTTATGGTTATGGTTATGGTTATGGTTATGGTTATGGTTATGGTTATGGTTATGGTTATGGTTATGGTTATGGTTATGGTTATGGTTATGGTTATGGTTATGGTTATGGTTATGGTTATGGTTATGGTTATGGTTATGGTTATGGTTATGGTTATGGTTATGGTTATGGTTATGGTTATGGTTATGGTTATAATTATGGTTATAGTTATGGTTATGGTTATAGTAATGGTTATGGTTCTGGTTCTGCTTCTGGTTATGGTTATGGTTATGGTTATGGTTATGGTTATGGTTACGGTTATGGTTATGGTTATGGTTATGGTTATGGTTATGGTTATGGTTATGGTTATGGTTATGGTTATGGTTATGGTTATGGTTATGGTTATGGTTATGGTTATGGTTATGGTTATGGTTATGGTTATGGTTATGGTTATGGTTATGGTTATGGTTATGGTTATGGTTATGGTTATGGTTATGGTTATGGTTATGGTTATGGTTATGGTTATGGTTATGGTTATGGTTATGGTTATGGTTATGGTTATGGTTATGGTTATAGTTATGGTTATGGTTATGGTTATGGTTCTGGTTCTAGTTATGGTTATGGTTATGGTTATGGTTATGGTTGTGGTTATGGTTATGGTTATGGTTATGGTTATGGTTATGGTTATGGTTATGGTTATGGTTATGGTTATGGTTATGGTTATGGTTATGGTTATGGTTATGGTTATGGTTATGGTTATGGTTATGGTTATGGTTATGGTTATGGTTATGGTTATGGTTATGGTTATGGTTATGGTTATGGTTATGGTTATGGTTATGGTTATGGTTATGGTTATGGTTATGGTTATGGTTATGGTTATGGTTATGGTTATGGTTATGGTTATGGTTATGGTTATGGTTATGGTTATGGTTATGGTTATGGTTATGGTTATGGTTATGGTTATGGTTATGGTTATGGTTATGGTTATGGTTATGGTTATGGTTATGGTTATGGTTATGGTTATGGTTATGGTTATGGTTATGGTTATGGTTATGGTTATGGTTATGGTTATGGTTATGGTTATGGTTATGGTTATGGTTATGGTTATGGTTATGGTTATGGTTATGGTTATGGTTATGGTTATGGTTATGGTTATGGTTATGGTTATGGTTATGGTTATGGTTATGGTTATGGTTATGGTTATGGTTATGGTTATGGTTATGGTTATGGTTATGGTTATGGTTATGGTTATGGTTATGGTTATGGTTATGGTTATGCTTATGGTTATGGTTATAGTTATGGTTATGGTTGTAGTATGGGCATGGCTAGAATTATGATTTTCACATTTCATATTCACATTTTCTTCCCAAATAAACGTTCTTCTCAGCAGCATCGAGTTTGTTTCTTAAGTCTTTCGTTTTTTCATGTAACAAATTCTTATATGAACAAATAGTGTTTTTTTTTCAAACTGGCAACATGTTTTCCGAAGAGATCATGGTGAAAATTTGTGTGGTGATATTTTCACCACAACTTTAAACATACACACACACACACACTCATGAAAGCATGAGTAGAGCGCATTGAGTGCTGGTATTTGTAAGAAAACCACAAGAAACAGTTTCGATTTACCTGCTGCCGTGTGCTGAAGACGTGTAACAAAAATAGCGGATTAACGTGACGTGATCAAGTGAGGAGTTGTAGTTACAGAAAAAAAAAAAATACAACAACACCAACAAAAGAAACGCAAATATTTCAGTGAAATTAAGAAAAATATACCGAATACATGCTTGCCAGTCGAATTGAAATGAAATATTTTTGTGCAAAAACTTAAATTTTTACTGCTACACAAGTAATAAATTAGAAATTGTGAGCATAAAATAATAATGATGCTACTGCATTTGCTATGCTTTAAGCAAAGAAAAATGTAAAAAATATTTGAAGAAGAAAAAAAAAACAGAAAAAATGAGTGTATGTAGTTTAAAGTGCCCCTCAGTGCCCCAACCTATTCCCTCCCCATCAACAACAGTAAAGTGCGAAGTGTGTAACGAGCTGTGTGTGTTTCGATTATGTGTATTTTGTATGGCTTCAAAATACACATACAACGAGATGCTGAAAATATTTACTTGCAAAATTGGTTTTTTTAATGGAATTTTAAGTTGAACTATAAAGATTTCGTCCACTTTTGTACTACAATTATGTAGTTTGCAGAAAAATTTTCTAAAAAAGTTGACTCTAACAAAAAGTTGAATTTAAGCTGCATGGAGTTGGTTTGTGTGAGTGCTTGTGTGTGTGTGTTTGTGTGCAATGTTGGAGCTGTGTCTGCCTAAAAGAGTGAACGACATAGACTAAGCATAAAATATAGCAAGAAAAGTATTTTTAACACATACATAAATACACATGTATTTAAAAGGATGCAGAAAATGTTGTCACATAAAAATCACACCTTGAATATTTACGTTGCTGTTGCCTCCAACGCTGCTGCATCAGCTTCAGCTGCAGCCATTGCTAAAGCATAAAAATCTTTGACTCGAAATGAAATATGCAAATTATGAGCGAAAGGAATTATTGTTGTTGGTGTTGTTGCTGTTCATTATTGTTGTTGTTGCTACGAATGGCTAGCGTGAAAGGAAGTTTATGCGGAGTGCATTGGTTGAGCTATATAACAACAATATAATTGCAGCAGTTATAGAATAGCCAAAATACTGCGTGGCAATTATTGTTGTACACTTTTTGAGAAAAACAATTAATTCAAGAATGACGAAATATGCACAATACATAAATAAAAAAAATAGGTATAGAATCCGAATTTGGCTAATTGAAAAGGACAGTTTCAGTAACCAAAATTTAAGAATATAAAGTGAAAATTTCAAAATTGGTCAAATATTCAAGTTATGCTTGTAACATTTGCAAGCTTCAAAGGTCAAAAGTGACGCATTTTTCTTTAGTATATAGAATGATGAGGACTTAAAATGCATTTGTGTGTGCAGCTGAGTGCATGTGAATAGAACAAATAAGTCAAAGTCAAATTTATTTTAATATAATAAAGAATTTTAAACTGAAATTAGAACAAATTGAGACCATTTTTATTTTTCTGTAATTATGCTCGGCAAAGTTCACTTTTTGCAAACATTAAATTATGCCACAAAAATTGTTAACATAAAATGTAAATAATGCGTACAATTATCAATTGCTTAGCTTTAAACAAATTATATTTGCATCGAATTATTTTTAAAGCATAAGTTGATTTTATTCACCACAAAGTAAGTTCCTTCAAACATAACTGTGTGGACAAGGAATAACCGCTAAAGTCGTGTAAGGACTAAGTGAGGTAATTACTTTCATTTCGTTTATTCACAACGAAATACACTAGAACGCAAATTTTTATGGTTGTATCTTGAAAATGAAATGTTTGAGGCTATCAAATTGAATCACAAAAAGTTAGGGTACCCTTATATTAGGCAGCGATTTTAGTCTTAAAAATGCTCTTCTGAAATTATCAAAACGAGTTTGGCTGTTATTCCTTGTTGACACAGGCATATTTACTTAACACAAAAATGAAATGCTTCCGTGAAAACATATTGTATTCTCGTCAATCTTTGTTATCTTTGAATTAGCACATTGAGTTTTTACAGCTTAAAACTATTTATTGCACTTAAGCTTAAAACGTTAAGGTTTTTAATTGATGGTTACGGACTGGACTTCACATTCGAACCCTGTTCTTCTCAACGAGTTCACTGTTAATAGTTACAACAACTTAAACTAAATGGAAAATTTTGAATTAAAAAAATTAAATCTTGAATTTTTGTACTTTTTTGCAGTTTTTTAAAACACAACTCAAAACAAAAATTTGTATATTTTGATGTCCAGAACTCAGCTCACTTTGGTGCAGTTTATCTTTTAAACAACATTTTTTTTTTAAACCTTTAAACATTTTATTTTTTTTTTTTTTTTTTAACGTTCCACCAAGGCAACAATCTTATATTTTAAGATATTGCATTAAACTTTATTATTTCTGTCAAAAATTTAGCCCTTGTTTTGTTTTTCGCTATACCATACACGCAATATTAATCTAATACCTATCCCCGTAGACGTTTTTAGCGTACACGTCAATATAATAAAGGCAGTTTTTGCAAAAAGACAAAAAATTATTTAAATGAATTCACATTAAAAACACGATTCATGAACACATTTTTCGAGTAATTCAACTTGACTACTTTAATATAGCACCCATCACAATCTGTGAAACACCCGTCACACATAAAAAAACTTAATAAAAACTTACTGAAACGCATTTATATTATTTTTAATGCAGGGTTAATCGTCAAATATTATTGAATTGATGGTAATTAATTTTTGTTTTTATTAATTGTGGTTTGGCTGAATTTCATAATAATTCAGAGTGAAGTCAGATTTTTCACTGAGTCCTCGTAACACCCGTCAAATGTACTTTAATAACTTTAATGATAATTGTCAAAACATTAACTATGATTTTAACATTTTTCGAACGCGGGCTCCAAGCATGCTAAGCCACACACTTAACCTGCACGCCATGGTCACCACAGAAACATATATATGTATTATGTCAAAAAAAAAAATCTCAAAGTGCAAAAAAAAAATCGTATTTTCAATTTCAAATTTAGACTTATCTGGTTTCGAAAGTTAGAAATGTATCAAAATTTAGATTCCGCCGTTGGGGGTCTCAAAAGTTAGAGAAACTAACTAGAATGATTTCTATATACTTTTTTTTCAAATCGGAGGAACTACGCCAAAGCAATTTTGATTCTCCTGAAGGTCCTTTTTAGTAAAAAATAAAGGTTTTTGCTTGTAAGAACGCATACCCAAATCGGCTAAAATGTTAAATTTATTGCTCATACCAACATTTTGACATAAAAAAGGTTGTAAAATTATGTTTCTTTATAATTCTTATTGACTTGGTTGGATTTATCTGGTTTTAATTGAAAATTTGCAGTGGACATTAGAGCGTATCACCAAAACTAACCTATTTTTGACCCCGCCTCAATCGTTAGATATTTGAAAGACATTTTCGAAAAAAATATTTTTTTTTTTTTAAAGTGGTCCCTATGGTGCTATTTTGGTTTTTTCGTTATATGTTTGGTGTTTCTTGTTCGATCCGGAAGATTTTATATCTGTGTGTTTGTTGGTGTTATCCAAATATTTTCTTATGTTTTTTTTACCTCAAATGTTTTTTTTTCTACTGATTACACAATCGATCTTCGTTCCTACCATATTATCCTGCTTAAGAAAGTCCAACAAATTAAAGCTTTGCACAAATCATTATAACCATGGGAAGAAGTGAAATCGAAAAAATGGATTTTAGAAGCACTTCCGACCTATTTTGCAAAGAATAACACTTTGGATCATAATAACATTTTTTTTTAATTTTCGAAATCTTTTCGGGATTCAAGGTGGCTGTAACGCTCGCAACTGTCAAGTTTCGCGAAAATGTGCCCCCATCGATTTTCGTCAGTGACTGCTGTGGCCGACTTATATACTATTTGAACGAAACGCTCCGTGTTTTGCGAGTGGCAAAGATAATCTGTCGAAAATACAACGTGATACAAACGTTTATTTTCAATTATTATTTTCTGTGGTGCTCACCTTAAATTTTAATGATTTCGTCTAAATACTGTAGATCAGACAGTTGGTCTTGCTTGTAAAACTGGAGACATGGCGGCTTAGTGATCTGAACTCTTGACCAGTCGATCATTTCAGTGTAAGTTGTGCTGCTATAATTGATGTGGGGTTGGTGGTTGGGACCACGAAATTGCCGAATTTGTCTTCGATTGTGGGTTCTCGCCACTATTGGTATTTTGGCGCCATGCTACAATCTTGGAACTTCGTCGTTTATATTTTCTGTGAATGCACTGCGTTTGACTTTTTAATTATGCTGAAGAAACAACGCGTATTCCAACACATTTCGTTTTGTTGGTAATTTTGTTCTGTCAAAGTCGCGCTAACGGAAATGTATTTTGTTTAAATTAAGTATTTTTGCACGTTTCATGCGAACTAAAGCTCGATTTTATTGATCACTGAAAAATACCGATTTACTTTTTGATATGAAGTGACCGCTACAGCCACCTTAAATCCGAATTCTTAAATCCGAATTTCCGTTTTCGAAAATTAAAAAAAATTTATTATGATCCAAAGTGTTATTCTTTGCAAAATAGGTCGGAAGTGCTCCTAAAATCCATTTTTTCGATTTCACTTCTTCCCATGGTTATAATGATTTTTTCAAAGCTTTAATTTGTTGGACTTTTTGGAGCAGGATAAGATGGTAGGAACGAAGATCGATTGTGTAATCAGTAGAAAAAAAAACATTTGAGTTAAAAAAAATATAAGAAAATATTTGGATAACACCAACAAACACACAGATATAAAATCTTCCGGATCGAACAAGAAACACCGAAGATATAAGGAAAAAACCAAAATAGCACCATAGGGACCACTTTAAAAAAAAAAAAAATATTTTTTTCGAAAATGTCTTTCAAATATCTAACGATTGAGGCGGGGTCAAAATAGGTATATTTTTCTGCCATACAAGGTGATACGGTCTAGTGGACATGTCTGCTTTTTATTGAAAAGTAGATTTTTTAATGCATTTTTCTCTAGATTTTTTATAATTTTTATCAAATAGGATTGTATGGATTAATGATTTTTAACATTAGCCTCACAATGGCATATCTAACTAAAGTTTTTTTTTCTGTGACTTATCTGGATTTGAATGTAAGCTCCTCAATTATGCTTATATTGTCCGTATAATCTGAAAACTATATTCCATAGTTGGGGTGAGAGAACTCCTCCTTTTAGATGTTCTCCAACTGCTGACATCTCCTACCATAGTTGGACATCATCAACTCGTTATATTCTTGGCTTTTTTTTATGTAAATTAAAGAGTTGGTTTAGTTTTGACAAAGGAAATTTTGTGAGAACTTTACATTAAATAAAATATACAAAAACATACAAAAAACAGCAGAACTGTATTTATTTTCCATTTTAATTTTTGAATAAATAAATATATTTCATAAAAAATTCACTTTATCTTTTATATTACAAACAAAATATTATTGGTTATAGTTGGCTTAGTTGTGATCATCTGTGTAATTCATATATTTTTCAATAAAGAAACTTAATATTTTCTCTACACTTTGAGTGCCATTTTGAATTTAAATTAACTACAACGAGTATTGAAGTCTACGCCTTCTTTTATAAAAAAAAAATATTAGTATATAAGCTTGTAGTTAAGAACAAATTCCTAGCTTTTGTCACTTAAGAAACTAAAAAATTATAATTTCTACCAAATACGAAATGTTTGAACTGAACAGAAGTTCGTTTTTCATCAAACTGTGTCCCAAGCACTGTGGTGACCGTGGCATGCAGGTTAAGTGTGTGGCTTAGCATGCTCGGAGCCCGGGTTCGATCCCCAGCCGCGGCGAAAAGTTTTTTTCAATAAAAAATTTTTCTGATCGGTCACTACCTCTCTGCAGACAATGGCAAACCTCAGAGAGTATATAATGCCATGTAAAGCTTCTTGAGAACATGAGCCGTTCGGAGTCGGCATAAAACATGTAGGTCCAGTTCTCGGTCAATTATGTGTTAACATTTAATAACACACACAACACAATTGATCTTGTGTTGATCTTGTGTGAATTGGCTGAAATGGCCAATTTGTTTTGTTTTGTTTGTGTCCCAAGCACTAAATTATTTTGAATACAAAATATTATTTACGTCCAAAATCAAATACAGACATATAAAATCACTTCTAATATGTATAGAGGACAATACAACTATAATAAAGCCTTAATGGGTCGGCAAATGAAATTCAAAATTTTTTTAACATAATAAAAACAATGCAAAAATAATAAAAAACTCAAAAATAAAATATTAACTAATGGAGGTCAGATTGACTTAAACCTCTAGATGAGTTGTCACTTAAGCTTTAGAGTATTCTTTTCAAATTATTTTGATTAAAATCTTGCTGACCTAAGCTTACAGTTGTCATTATTTTGCGACGACACTCCCATATTTGACAATTCGGAATTTTGGTTTTCTTGACCTAAATCATCTGTCAATGCATGTCAAATGCAGATTTTGTTTTGATTAATGTTTTTATTTCACGTGGACTACAAAATTTTTATCAACAAAAGTGAGAAAAAATAGCTAAGATATTTTTTATGCATTTTAAAAGTAAAAATAAACTGGTTTTCTGCAAATTTCGGCGTTAAAATTATTAAATTAAAATTATTCTTTTGTTGGCAAACACAAAGAACAAGCATATTAAACAAGTATTTGAAATTTTTAATTTAGTCGAAGAAAGTTTTTGCCATAAAAAAACACACAAAAAACAATATAAAAAAAAAAAAATAAAGCTCATAATTAGCGTTTAAAAAACAAGCAAATAACAGCCATTGAAAATATATGCAACAAGTTTGTTGCTTAAGTCTTTTGTTTTGCTACAACTAACAAAAGCTTGAAGCTTGGTGACAAAGAAAACAGTAATATTCAAATCAAATAAAATTCCTACTATTATTTATAGTGTTTTTGTGTTTGACTTGTTAACTTAGGTACAAGTATATGTATGTTTGTGTTTTGGCTTCACTCAAGTCTGGCGTTCGTTGCTTAAGTCTTTTGTTTGCAGTGTTTTTAAAATCAGCAAAAATTCCATTTATTCAGCTAACAAAGCATATCTAAGCTGAATTTCGATTAAGTTTCCTCTCGTTAAAATTGTCAACTGCCAAGCAATGCAAGTCAAACAACAAGCTTAAAACTACAACAACAACAACAACAACAACAACAACAGCACAAACAACAACTACAGCTTGTTGGCACTCGCAATAGCCAAGTCAGCGATCAAACTGAACAATATTTTGTGCTGTAGGCCAAAAATGATATTTTTCTGCAGAAATGTTGCTGCAGTCAATGTTGCTAGCTGCAATAATAAAACAACAACAAGAAAAGCTTAAAAGTATTACACGCTGCTGACAACAAATAAAGCGAAACCACGCAGTGACTGTGGCGTCGGCCACACTTTTCAGCAACGACGACAACAACAACAACAACAACAACAACAACAACAACAACAATAACAAGAAAAAACGCGACTTTTAACCAATACAAGAGCAGCCGCAAATAAATATTACAACAAATACACATGTGCAGAGCAGAGCAAAAGAATGTTGTTACGGCGGGCAGCAATAGTTGTTGCTGTCGCTGCTGCTGCTGCTGATAGTTGTTGCTGTTTTTGTTAATGCTCTTATTGTGGCTGTTGTTGTGGCTAGCTGACAGCAAAGCAGGCAGTTTATAGACCAACAACAGCCACAGCAAAAAAAATTATATTACAACAGCAGCCAAACACACACATACACACAGACACACACCACTCAAGCACACATGCATTAGCAACAGACGGAAAAGCAATAGAAGCAGCAATGTTTTATTATTGCACTTTAAGGAAAACTGCAACAACAACATTTACAGCAGCTCTAACTGATTTTACAATATCAATTCATTTTGTTTTTATTTCTTGATTTTGCATGCGTGCTTCAGTGTTGCCAGATGCAGCTTTATTATACGTGTTGCAGTTTTTCTTTTTTTTTTTTTCTTTTACTGTTTTTACTGAAAATTAAAAGAATCGCTAAATAAATGAAACGAACGTGCATTTCTTTCTTAGGTTAAGATGTGAAAAATTCTTTTCGAATGATATGTTGTAAAGGAATTCACTCTGCGAGTGCGAGTGTGTGCGCGTATTGCAGAGAAAACATGTGAGAGCGAGCGCGCACGAAACAGTGAAAAGCAACAGCGGCATGCGTTGCCCATGCGCAGTTTAAAACTCATTTACTGTCGTCTACAGCTGAGAAAACCTGTTGTTTTTGTGTTTGTTGTGTGTTGTTTTTTTTTTTCAAATTTTAATGTGTGTTATTTTGTTTCTTCTATTCTTTTTCTTTCTTTGTGGTTGGAAAAAAATCAGTCAGTAAAATTATGAGGAAAAAACTAAAATATGTTTCCATATAAACTTCATTAACCGTTACAATTACGCAAATAATAAGATTTAATAAAATTGAAAACAAATTGAAATTATTTCTTATTTATTGTAATTTTGTATTTTACTTTAATAAAACTAGTAAATTGAAGGAGAAAAACATTCAACCTTCAATTAAAAAAAAATAAATTCAAAATATAACCAACAAATTTAACAAATATATGAAAAAGTGCTTCAAAACGAAAAATATAAATAAAGTTATAAACACCAAAACAACTCAATATCGGATTAGCAGCACTACAAATTAAGCGGAATTATGTAAAGAAGGTAAGCAACAAAAAATAAAAAAAAAATAATATAAATGAACTAAAAACGTATTCGTATAAATTGTTATAATTTTTTTCTTTTTTTACTTAATATTTTTTATAATATAACTAGCGGATGTAACCCGGTGTTACTCGGGGTTGATCCTCGAGCACAGAAAGAGGACGATTTTGAAAACTGCTCTCATTTTTGCGTTTTTAAAATTATCAATTCAATTTTAAAATTTTTTAAATTATCGTTTTTTGGGGTTTTGCCCCCTTATTCCGTCGAAAGTGTTAAGTCAAATTTCCGTAAAACTGTACTTGCCAGACATGATTAAAACAAAAAATGACATCTTCAACATCTCGATCTGACGTCTGGTTTCTGAGGAAAATGGACACCCACACTCAGAAAAAAAACACATATCTTCCTCCGGTGAAAAATTTCTCTATTTTCGATAATAGCAATTTCCCTTTTTTCAAATAAAATTTTCTTCAATTAGAATAAATTTTCGAAGAAATATATCTTCACTTCTAGGAAATGGAAATATTTCAATGTCTCTTATAATGACAAATATTTTTCTCGCACAAAAAAATTCTCATTTATACAGGAAAATTTTTTGGAAATGAAAATTTTTTTCCTTTATTTTGATAAAAAATTCACTATGAGAAGTATTTTCTTCAATAAAAACAAATGTTTTCTCAAAAATAAAGAGTTTTTTTCTCTAAAATCGAATTATTTTTATATATTTCTCTTTTTCATAGAAGGTTTTTATCATTTTTAGAGAATTTTTAGGATCGCATTCAGTAAATATGATGCCATTTTTATCATATTCCGAGAAAATTTTTTCTATGTGCAATTTTATCTCAAATAAATTTCAATTTTAAAAAATTCTGTAAGCATCGATTCGATTTTTGGATTGTCTTCGTTCAACTTCGGAACGATTTTCCTTGATTGTTGTCAAAAGAACTTTTAAAAACATAGGGTCTATTTCAGTCACAAATACAAATGCTTGTCAATTTTCATCAAAATCGGTTCATCCGTTTTGACGTGAATGAGCCGAACAAAGTTGATTGAAGAAAGCGCCCTCTCACTGAAGTTTTATGAAATTTAAATAGTCTCAATTCTGTTGTAGAGTCAAGTTATTTCACGTTCCAAATTTTAATAAAATCGGTCAAGTCATTTAGGAGTTATTGAGTCTTAACAATGCACTACTTAAACCGCCCTCTTTTAGAAGTCTTTGGAATTTTTTTATATTTGATGTTTTATCTTGGGTGCAGTTGAACGTTAATACCAAATTTCATTGAAATCGGTTCAGGCGTTTAGGAGTTATTGAGTCTTTAAAACGCACTACTTAAAGCGCCCCCTTACGGAAGTCTTTGGAATTTTTAAAGCATATGTTATCTTGGGCGCAGTCGAACCTTCATTCCAAATTTAATTGAAATCCGTCAAGGTGCTTAGGAGTTATTATAGAGTGCCACGCCCACATATTTCCGCCCAATTTTTACCTGTGCTTTATCTTGGGTGCAGTTGAACCTTCATATCAAATTTCATTGAAATCGGTCCAGGAGTTTAGGAGTCATTACGTCTTAAAAACGCACTACTTAAAGCGCCCTCTTGCGGAAGTCTTTGGAATTTTTTATTTTATTTTATTTATTTATTTATTTAAAAGCCTTGCATAGTACACTTAGAACTAGGTTCTCTTATAGTACATGATGTTATATATAACAACTTTGTTTACTAAGGAGTATTATGGCTAAATTTTAATTTTATGACTTAAATTTAATAACTTAAATAAGATCTTACTTATCAACTAAGTTTATCTACTTAAATCCATTACATTTCAAATTTCATTTATATATTATAACAACTATCTTAATAATATAGGAAAAGAAAGAAAGAAAAAAAAAAAAAAAAAAAAATTCAAAAAATTATACTATAGAACATAAGGTTTAAAACAGTCTAGGAAAATAAAAACATAAAATATAACGAAATGAGCAATAAAAAAGCCCGAGAAAAGAAAAAAAAAAAAAAAATACGAAAAAGTAAAAATTAAGAACTGCTAGGAGGAAAGATGTAGAAGAAAGTTTAAGTTTTAGGAAGTGGAGAAATAGGATAAAATAGTTTGCCTAAAAGTTCTTCTCCTGTTAATTTCTCTTATACTTTGGGGCAGTGCATTCCAAAGTCTGATGGCGTTAATGAA
Organism: Tetanocera ferruginea; assembly: GCA_958299015.1. Classification (NCBI taxonomy): domain Eukaryota; kingdom Metazoa; phylum Arthropoda; class Insecta; order Diptera; family Sciomyzidae; genus Tetanocera; species Tetanocera ferruginea. Next base: position 50,913,426 of record OY282642.1, on the reverse strand, counting down.
AAACAGACGAGAGGAGTTCAGCGAGCTATGCCTAGGTACAATGAAAGTAATATTTCTTCTAGACAGACAGAACTGAAGTTTTGAATAGAGATAAAGCGGTGTCTTCTCAAGAATGAGTTTATGCAAATAAATACAGTTTCGAGCATTCATAAAAGTACTTAAATCACATCCGAGTATAGCATTTCTGAAACTAGACAAGTGATCAAATTTTCGCAAACCGTAGACGTAGCGTGTAGCATAATTAAAGGCAATTTGAAGTTTTAACTGTGAAGATGAGTCGAGTTTACTGTATACTATTTCCGAGTACGTTATAAATGGTAGAATCAGTTGAATCACCAACTTACGTTTTACATTTACAGGAACAACATAAGCTGACATTCTCAAATTACGAAGGACATAATAAACTTTTTTGACTACAGAGTTAACATGATCTACACATGAGAGAGACGAATTAATATGGAAACCAAGATTGACAACTTTAGACACAACAGTAAGCTTATTTGTTCCAATAAATAAGTCTGGGACATCATTTATACAATTTTTATTCTTACAAATAGGAAGAACATAAGACTTTGAGGCATTTAGTTGAAGACCATTACTACTGGCCCATTTCTCAATACTGCTAAGATCTTCATTCATTCTACAACAAAGATCTTCAAGAAGCGAAGTTTTCCGAGACAGATACAGCTGTACATCATCAGCATAGGCATGAACAGAAGAATTTTTGCATACATAGAAAATGTCGTTTATAAACATTGAAAATAGTAAAGGTCCAAGTATAGATCCTTGTGGAACACCACTAACAATTTGCTTATATTGAGAGGATAATTGTCTGACAATGACTTTTTGAACCCTATTGAACAAATAATTAGACATCAACTTGACGGCACTATCACAGAACCCAAACAAATTCTTAAGCTTATGACTCAAGTAGTGATGATTAACTTTATCAAAAGCTTTAGAAAAGTCCAGTAGACAGAGCAGAGTCATAGATCCAGAATCATATTCAGGTCTTATGTCATCCATAACTTTTACAACTGCTGTAGAGCATCCATGCCCAGCTCGAAAACCCGATTGAAAAGGGGATAAAAGTTTTTTTTCAAGTAAATATTTATTGATTTGTTGCGCCATGAGCTTCTCACATACTTTTGACAGTGGGGATAAAATACTTATTGGCCTAAAGTCATTAGGACCAGAAGGGTTTTGCTTTTTTGCAACAGGTAGCACAATCGCAGTTTTCCACAGGTTTGGAAACGATGACGACATAAAACAAGAATTAACAATATGTGTAAGAGGGCTAATTATATGAGGGAGTATGAGTTTAATAAATTTAATGGGAACACCATCTTCACCTGTAGCGTTCGATTTAATTTGCATCACACATTTTCCAACATCAAATTCGTTTACTTGTGTGAAATTGAAAGATTGTTGCATGGTCAGGTTATAATGGGGGAGTATAGTACTACTAGAGCTATCTGCAGTGCCAACAAAAAGATCATTGAGAGTTTCAGGATTAATGTTGCATTCAACTATATTTTTATTGCATACTCCAAGTTTTTTAATATTTTTCCAAAGTGTTCTGGTTGGAAGCGAAAGTTGAAGTTTGGCCGAGAAGTAGCGTGATTTGGCTTGTCTAGTGAGGTGAACAGATTCGTTTCTAGCAGTCCTATAGGCATTCCAGTTGTTAGAGGAGGGGTTTTTCCTCCATATTGTGCGAAGCCTGTTTCGTTTTTTTTTGGCATACAAAACATTTTGAGAAAACCAAGGGCAAGATTTATTTATCACAGTTTTCGTTCGTAAGGGGACATGTTTCTCAAACAAGTATTTTATTGGATCAATAAGAGAATCAAGTTTGTCATTGATATCAGGGTATAGCCAACAATTATTAAGGGGAGTGATTGAAATATCATGCAATAGAGACGTGTAATCAATACATTTAAAATCACGATAAGAATAAGTATTAGACATAACATTACGAGAAAAGTTAACATTTAGCGAACAAAATATTAAGTCATGATCAGAAATAAAGAACAGTTGGTCAAATAACATCACAGCAGAACGGTCAGAAACAATAAAGTAGTCTAAAAGACTAGGAGTAGAGTTGTTAGCAAATCTAGTGGGTTGACTTTCATTTACAATCGATAATCCTAAGGACGATATTTTTTCATATAGCGAATGCTTCAAATAGTCATTCAATATAATATTAATATTGAAGTCTCCACCCAATAAAATTAGATCGTAATCTAGTAAAGAATTGGACAAAACAGAAAACAACGGATCAACAGGGTGACATTTATTCGGGTTATACACACACGACATAAGCAATTTAGTGTTTTGATCATATATGCAGACATTAATGAACTCAATACCTGGTCCAGTCGATTTACTCACAAGTTCAGATTTTAAATTTGTTCTACAGTAAATTGCAACACCTCCTCCTTTTTTGTCACAACGATCATTACGAAATAGCTTAAAATTATTTAAATTGCAGATAGTTTGATTTACTTCATCACATAGCCACGTTTCAGAAATGCACACTACATCTACCGATGAGTCCTCGAAAACATATTTAATATAATCCAGTTTAGCTATATTCAAGCTGCGAGCATTAAAATGAACTACATTTAAACCACCGCGTTGCCTACACAGTATCTGAATCATAGTTTTCTTGTTATCATTAACAACATCAGATGGATGACTAACGCCAAACACCAGAAAAAGCAACAGGATAGAACAATTTAGGCAGGGAAAAAAATAGACAAATTAAGTATAAGAAATAGAAAGCAAGTAAAAAGATAGTTAATGCAAAGCAACATATTAGAAAAATGATTAGAAAAGTTCGAACAATAATAACAACAATCAAACTGAATTTAAATGATAATTTAAAACAAAGAGAAGGCAGAGAAATAGAAAGGAGCAGAGACACATAATGAATAAGAATAATAATGTTTATAAGAGAGAAACTTAATGTATAACCATATCGAAGATTAAGTGGTAACCAGCAGAACGTTCTCATTAGAGCTCTGGACAGCATTGCGCAGCTCATCCAGACTGCCAATTTTGATGCAATCAGCATTTTTGTACAGCCGTACGTGGACTGCACCCCGGTAGGTAAATGCATTAAACAAATGTTTCTGGCGTTTAAGCAATATCGCCGCTTGCATTATTTTTCGGTTGTCAGAGCTCAAGCTTTCATGAATGAAAATATTATTATCAGAGTTGAAACCAATTGATCGTAGATTCACAGCAGATTTTGTTCGTCTCCTGTAGTCACCAAAAGCTTTTAAAGTGCGGTTACGATCGAAGGGAGACGAGAATTTAATTATAAGCAATGGATTTGGATTGCTTGAAGCTGGTTTAACACGAAAAATATCCCTTATCTGCGGTGGCTGGAAATCAATAAAATGGCAGATTCTGTTGAAGATACTTTTTAAATTTTCGTCTTCTGAGCGCGGCACTCCAAACAAAACAGCATCCGAAGAGAAATCGTTGTTGCTAGAGTTGTTACTCAGAAACTCTTTCCTTTCTCCTTCCAGTTCGTCGCATCGAGAAGTAAGAGCTTGAAGTTGCGTGTCCAGCAACTCAATTTTTTTATCACACTCACTGATTGTTAATTTGAGCGCATTTACGTCCGATTCTATTCTATTAGTAATTTTTTCTTCGATGTTCGCTAAATCTGTAGTAAGGCTTTTAAACGAATTATCGTACTGCTTAAAGAGGCGATCTTCCAAACTCTTTATTTCTGCTTTCAGATTTGCACTCAGTCGTTGTTCTAATTCTTGCAGGAGAGTACGGAGAGCTTGAGATATTATATCCCCACTCTCAGGTTTATGCATAGCATCGCTTTTGCTACTCACACGATTTGAGTTTTGTTGAAGTTGTTGGCGCGTTAATCGGGGAGACGGTGTCATTTAACTGCTTAAGAAAAAATAAAAGTGCCAACTTAAGAGAGTAAAGAAGCACCGAAGAAAAATCAATTAAGCAGCAGAATTACAGGAAGAGTATGTAGTTGACTAAAGATGACTCAGTAGAGATGATATGCTGAAGCGTAGATGTTGTTGGAGCGAAATTAAGCGAAGCAGAAGACTCAGAGATAAGCGTGGTTTTAGTAGCAGCGTAGTTGTTGTAGAAGCGTAGTTGTAGTAGCAGCAGAAAGTAGAAGATTTATAAGAAGATTTAAGTTGTTGTAGCAACCGACAAAGGCAAAAACAGAGATAAACAAAAAGTGTGCGAGAACGTGATGTTGACAACGTAGTGATATGCAATTTTTTGTCTCACTTTCACTCACAACATTGCCTATGTTTTATTTTGGGAGCAGTTGAACCTTCATACCAAATTTCATGGAAATCGGTTCAGGAGTTTAGAAGTTATTACAGAGTGCCACGCCCACATACTTCCGCCCACTTTTTTACCTATCTTTATCTTGGGTGCAGTTGAACCTTCATACCAAATTTCATTGAAATCGGTCCAGGAGTTTAGAAGTTATTGAGTCTTAAAAATGCACTACTTAAAGCGCCCACTTGCGGAAGTCTTTGGATTTTTTTATAGCCTATGTTTTATTTTGGGAGCAGTTGAACCTTCATGCCAAATTTCATTGAAATCGGTCCAGGCGTTTAGAAGTTATTATATAGTGCCCCGCCCATATACTTCCGCCCATTTAAACTATCCTATCTCTCAAGTTGGATCGAACTGCACATGGTGTGCGAATTTTATTATAATCGGTTAAGTGGTTTAGGAGTCCATTGAGGACAAACATTGTGACACGAGATTTATATATATTAAGATGAAAAAACGTTTAGCACAGGATGAATTCTTAAGAGCTCCTACTGATACTTTTTGTTACTGGAATGATTTGAGATTCAAAACTTTGGATGTGAATCGTGATATATTTTTTGAAAGTAATAATAACATCAGGCGCGCATCCAAGAAAAAAATTTTGGGGGTGGTTTTATGTTTTTATTTTCTAACTTATTTAATTTGTTTTTCATTAAATAATGTTAAGAGAACAGTCTCTATTTTTCTTTTATTTTTGACCATTGCACTTGAAATGTTCTCAATATTATATTCTGGACCCTTACGAACACTTAACAGAGTTAGACCATTTATTAACCCAGTCTGCCCAGTTTTATTAACCCATTTTTGCCAAACCAGATCCACTTAGATCAAGATTTTAATAAAATTTCATACACGATTGTATTCGTGATGAAATTGATTCAAAATGATCAAAAACAAACATTCAGCTCCATACCTCAATGCGTTGCTGAGATATTCATGGGGTATTTTTTAACCCATTAGGCCATCGTCATAGATTTTCTTCGAATTTTTTTAAAATAACTACAATGCGTTTTTAACGACAAAACTGCTAATTGATATCTGCACCGATTACTTTAAGCGGTAGACGGCAAAACTAACACCTGAACGGCTGATTTGATCGAAAAATACTCAAATCAGTTAATTACCTATTACTTTCTTATTAATAATGCCATCGAGCCAAAGTTGGTGTCGATGAAAAGGCAAGATAATAAACTAAATATTTCTGTTGTGTTTTGATTTATTTTCTATATTTTCTGTTTTCCACTGCCGCTATTTCCACCACCGGAAAATTAATGATGTTCGTAGTCTGGTAACTCAAGTCAAATTGCAAAATTTCAAGGATACATCTAGTAGCCTATGAAATTTTGATCTATTACCTAACCATCCTCATCGAAAGTATTACGATATTTCTTACCCAAACTATTTAGTGATTTTTTGAAAATCAATTCTTCAATTTTTGTTTTCAAAAAATCGTAGGCGCGGAAAATGTTCTACGCAAAATTCTGAACCTCTTTTCCAAAAAAATACTGAGCCGAGCCTCCGGTTTTTCGAAAGAAAGTTTGAATTTGTGTTTTGCTACAAAATTTTGATTTTGTGGCAATACTTTTTAATTTGTGCTTTCTACAAATATTTAGCGATAATTATCAAAACAATATATAACACATCAAAAAATAGCTTAAAATAATACAAGTGATATAAAATACTTCATAATTTCACTAGTCCACAAATTCAGGAACATTTTTTTTATCCAGAGACATGAATGACTTTTCTATATGACCTGTTTACGCTGCTTCAACGCCTATACTCAGTTTTTCCCTAATAGGTCGAATTCTTGAGATACGGGGTGATTTGTATTTTTTAGACTTTGATCCAGTTTTTCTTATCTAGAAACTAAACTGTTCCATGTAAAGTAATAATTTGTCTGTCATCTGACAGATAATTAAATGTGCTATCTAATACTGCATTAACCATATGTATGTCGGGTTTTTTTCTCTGAGATATTTATACCCCCACGCATACTGCGTAATGAAAATCGATATTTAAGCTTCTTTTAAAAAAACTAAGATCAAGTTCGAGAATGGGCTAAATCGGATGAAAACCACGTCTATCTCCCATACAACCCCAATGATGAAAACTCTGTAAAGAAACTAATATTTACGCTACAAAACTTAAATTCGGTACAGTGGACGTCCAATATAACGAATCTTATATTGTACCCCTTGTTCGTTAAATCGAAAAATTCGTTAAATCGATCGATTTTTTTGTACTAATTTTTTAACATCCTCCCTAATTAAATAGTTCCTTGCAATGAATTTTTGAAGAATTCTCTTTATTTCATAACTAAAATTAAAAACTTGTTTATTTTTTTTTTGAAGAAGTCTTCAATTTGCGTTTGTTTTGTAACAGCCGCAACGCTTTTTTGCACTGCTGTTTCTTGCTCTCTTAAAACTACAACTTTTGACAGTTCAATATTGTTTGCAACTGCCCATGTGATGCATTTCTCTAAACAATTAACTGCTTCTGCACTTGCACTTTGCACTTCGTAAGCAGTTTCGCTGTCATGAGCACTGGTTTGCATATCCTCTTCATTGTCGCTTTCATCACAATCTATAAAACGATCGACACAATTCCACTCGCAAATATCCGAAATCCTAAGTGAACACTGAAAAATTTATTTGAGAAGAAAACTCTTTATTATGAACTGCCCTATTGGAAATGTCAAGGACTTACGTCGGGGAAGACTGATGGCGCCAATGTCAATGTCGATTCTAGGACGTTTTCCGTATTTCGTTTGAGCAGCTCTGCTATTGGTATGTCTTCTATATCTTCTTCATCGAATTCTGCAGAATCATTACGTAAAATATTTCTCCAACATTTAACAATAGATTCTTTTGATAGTTTATCCCAAGAAAGAGCCAGGAGAGATACAGCATCGAATATGTTAGAGTTTTAAATGTTTTGTGATATCTTCCATTCCAGCAGCAACAATTTTACTCAAAAGGTTATTTCTATAACGCAGTTTCACAAGCCGTATAGCGTAACATTAGGTGGCATAAACATTACCCATATAAATCCATCATCGGACTTGGAGCAATATCCAAGATCAAGCATTTTTTTGTAGGTTATGTTCCTCTATAAAATCAAAAATCTTTAAAAAGGCAAAAGTTCTCATAACAAAAACATAACCAACTAAGCATTCCATTTAATTTGTACAAACCTGTGAGACAAAGTGCTTGAAAAACCATTTCTTAAAGATGAAAGTGTTCATCCATGCAGACTTTGAGCTCATGTAGATTACTATAACAGTTTGTTTTGAAGGGTCTTGGGTGTTCAGATTTCCCAATGCCCAAAAGCGGTAATTTCTTGGTCCCTGTAGTATTGGCATACGCTAAGAATGTCAATCTTGCTTTGGTGTTCTTTCTTCCCGGTGCAGATGACTCTTCGCAGAGGACATACGTCTTTTCAGGAAGCAATTTCCAATAAATACCACTTTCATGCGCGTTGAAAATTGCATCGAGGGAAAGATCATTCTTTTTCATTACGTCTTTTAGCTTCTGCTTAAATGGCTCCACACAATCTGCATTAGATGACAGTTTTTCACCGGAATTTTTAAGAAGTCGTTTTCCGTAGCGTTTTTCTCATATAAAAAGAGCTGCAATTTAAGATTTGTACCACTGCGAATCACCTGTGGGAGTATTTTAACTTCGGCCAAGTCGAAGATATACGTTACTAGTTAAGTCTAAATTTGAAATTTGAAATTTTTGTTTAACAATTTTGAACTTTGACCGTAATTTCCATAATGTTTGAAACTATTTTTCAAATATGTTTTAATTTAATATTATTTTATATTAAATTTCCTTCATTAATATGCTAATAAAAATTTGATAGGGCTTGGACAAAAATTACAAAAATTAAAACAAGTTTTTAAGCCATTCTGTTTAAATTCCCCAAAGAAAATTTTCTTTTAAAAAAGCAAATTATTATTTTCATTCATTTAGTTCGCCCCTGAATAACATTATAACCACTCTTATGTTATTTTTTTATGGAAATTGTAGTTTAATTTACCATCTATTAGTTGCTCAGTTTCTGCTATGAAGTTGGTGTCTTCCAAATATCTTGATATACCAAACACTCAATATTAAGCTTCTTGGATTTGAAATAAGAAAATTATCAATTCCAAAGTTTTAATGTGGTTGATTTTAACCAATGAAGTCCTTTTTACATCCTCAGTTACAGATACCTTGATCTTAAAAATTTTACCAAGGGAAAATATAAGGTTAGGTTAGGTTAGGTTAGGTTAGAAGGATCCAGATTTTCAGCGAGCATTTCAGATTTTAAAAGAAATTTTGATACATAAAAAAGTTTTGTAGCAAACAACTGTGCAAGTTTTGAGATCATTAGACGTTTTTGAGACAGTACAAAGATAATTTGGCTTCACCTTCTTCTGCAAATTAAATCAATAAGATAAAGTCTTCCATGTCTGTATTTAGGGTGAACTGTGTGTCGAGAAATTGATTTATCAATTTCAATTTATAATCGTTATCTTTGTTTATATTTCTGTTTTGTTGCATGTGTACCTTTACGATTGGTCATAATATTACCCTGATGCTAATTTGAAACTCAAGAATGGGCTAAACGTCGCACATAGGGGTATTTGGCTCGAAAAACCGCTCAAAAATATTTGTTTGTCCTAAGCAAATGAAACTTACCCAAAAGAACTTGAAAAGAGCTATAAAGCTTGTTTCGATCAAATCAAGGTGTAAATTAAGTTTCTTAAGGGGGGACTTAACATTCGCGGCAGAGATAACAGACCTTTTTTTGAAAAATTCATAACTCAGTCAAAAACAAACATTTTTCCAAAATTTTTTTTTTTATTATTGTAGAGAATTGAACACATTACAAGAAAAAAAATTAAAAAAATATATTTTTCACTCCAAAATGGTTTAATAGAGCTCCAAACTGGCGGCAGAGAAAAAAACGGGGCCTCGTGGTTGCAGCTCTGGGAGTCGCAAAAATTGTCCAATTGGGAAAAAAATGACTTTTTTAAATCTTAACAAAATTGGTTATCGTATGTCACGAGCTTTTTTTAATATTTTTTTTTTTCACTTTTTGGTGATGTTCCAAATTTGAAAGTGTGTTTTTCGAAAAAAATATTGAATTAAATTCATTAAAAATCGAAAAAAAATTAAAAAAAAGCTCGTGTCATACAAAAGCGAATCAAGTTTAAAAAAATACAAAAAAAAAATCGTCAAAAAATGAACCCGCTAGTGCCGCAACCAGTACGAAAAACAGGGTTTCGAGATAAACACGTTCAAAGTTTGTGAACAAAGAAAAATGCAAGGAAAAATAAAAATGCGCTCTCACTAATCCGGCTGTAACTTTTGAGCTCGTAAAAATTTTTCCATGAAATTTTTTTCTTAGAATCTTAAAAATATTTACTAAAATACAAAATTATAAAAAAAAACGGCCAATGTCATGTCCCTTTTCTCTTTCATTTCAAATTTTCTCTTTCATCAAACTAGACACCTATCAGGGAAAATTAAATCTGGGGGAGGGGGGTGGTTTCGGGCATCATTTTTTTCGGTTTTTGCTTTTTGACATTTTTCTTCATTAGCTTATACCAAAAATGTTACCCAATAACACCAAATAACATAACAAAAGGAATATACTAAAAAAAAAATATTAAAAAAATTTCCCATTTTCATACATTCATAACAAATTCTATATCTATATAAATAAAGCTTCAATATCCATAAAAAAAGTTTTATTTTAAAGTACACACCTGCAGCAAAATCTTCCATAGCAACAAACTTTTTTCACAATATTAAAAACAAAAAAAAAAATATTTATTTAGATGTGATCTTTTTCACTCAAATTAACTCAATCACAATGCAAGCTTACGATCGATGACTTTCAACTGATGCTGCGACGAAGTTTGTGCATTAAAATTAAAAAAACAAACGGTACCTTATTTAATGAGTATTTACAAAAGCTAGAAAAGAATTTCACTTCTCAACTTTACATTTTGAGAAATTGATTAATGAGCGGTTTTTCGAGTCAAATACTCCTATGTGCGTCGACGAGATCATATTGTATGAAGCTTCCAGATTCTTTTGGAATAAGGGAACAACCTGTCGTGGTTTTTTAATATCCTAAAGAAGTTTTGGGCAATCATTTGTACATGAATCCTTTTATACAGTGGCATATAGAAAAGCAAATCGCAGGAGCTATAAATTATACAGGATTAACTAAATTCTAAGAATAATATCTATAGTCTTAAAGAAAAGTTATTTTATGTAATTGGTTGAGCCCGTCTTGGATAGAAAATTGGATTAAAGATAGGTAGAAAAAATCAGGAAAACCAAAAAATTAGCAAACTACATAAAAAGATTAAACGGCCTTTCAGTCATATATTTTGATATATTGAATAAAGTCCTATCCGTTTGAACAATAGATTTTTAACACGTCCTACCATGACAGTAACCAAGTTTTGGCCCAAGGAAAGCCTACAATCACTTTTATTACTAAAGAGGCCACATTTATGAGAGGTTTATCATACTTGAACCATAACAGTTTTGGTAGTTGGGCGTAAAATTCTTCATTGGTGTTTCCATTTGACATGCTTCCAAATTTTGTCATTTAATTTTTTTAAATTAATTTTTGTTTTTCTTAGATTTTTTATCTCAACAAAAAGAACCCTCCAGCTTCTACTCAATGTGATTGTACAAAAAAAAATTGTAAAAAAAGACTTTTAAAAAAAAAAAGAATCGACCATTATATTTGCTATTGGTACTAATTATTCAAATCTTTAAAAAGTCTTTTTAAACAACAGAATCGATCATTATATTTGCTATTGGTACTAATTATTCAAATCGTGAATTTAACGGTTATTTTTCAATTTATAAAAATATCGCTATTCTTACCACGATTACCAATAAATTTGAATTATAACTAATCATGTTACATCTAAATGGTACTCCTCGTTATATGACACCTTATATATAATTTTATGTCCACCCGTTTCCTTATCAAATTTATATAAAGATGTTTAAAAGTTAAGGTAGTGAACCTTTTCATAATATTCTTTCATAATAACCACTAACATTTTCCATATAAATGGATATAAGTTCCAGATAGCTCTATGAAATCACCTCACGCCTCGCGGGTGGTGATTCCTCCCGTTGAGGCGAGTAACAAATTGTAATGGTAAAGTAAAAAGAGAACAACCCAAAACGCCAACTATAATGGTTTTTTGAAAAGAAAATACATTACACGGAGAAAAAAAAATGGGCTAAAATCAAGTTCAAAGCGTTCAAAACTGAAATCAGCTGAGCGTTCAAAACTGAGTTTGATAAAAAGTACCCAATAAACCGTATGTAACAAAATTTGCATTTACGTCATTGTTTTTTGAACCGACGATATATGATTTAGACAATGAAAATATAATTTGTATTTACTTTTATGTCATTTTTTTTTTTGTTTTTGTTTTTGGTCTTTATTGCTTTTCAGCGTTTAATTATTTTTGTATATTGTTTTTTTATTTATTTTAAAATTTGACATTTGACATATTTTGATAAAAAATGACAAAATTCCTTAGATTGGGCACATTAATTTTTTTATTATCAATCCATAAGTGGCATGCATTGGACGCAAATTAGCATGTTTTTTGTTTTTATAAATAATACCAAAATGACTTAAGTTGAATAAAAATAAGATATCATTTTGAAAACTCAAATAGAAATTTTTTAGGAAAAAAATTACTCAAAAAAAATTTTTTTTTATTATTTCAATCACATATGTATGTTGCTACTGGAATTTTTTTAAAAAATCATTAAAACTAGTAAGGTATATCTTCGACTTGGCCGAAGTTAAAATACCCCCACGGCCGATTCTTAAGGGTGGAAGAATCTTAAATTGGAGAGCTTTTTGTATGAGATTTTGAGAGATTTTATTATTTTTATGTGTCTAAAAAACATCAATATCAAATTGTTTTCCTGCAGCTTAAATATAAGCCTTTTTATAAAGTTTGAAATTTTGGGGTTGTATGGGAGGTGGGCGTGTTAGATTGTGTATGACGCCCATTTTTCTAACATACCTCAGTTTCGACATAGAATACACAAATACCGAGTTTCTGTCTTGTAACTTTAATATTAGCCTCTTTATAGATTTTTCAATTTTGGGGTTGTACGGGAGGTGGGCGTGTTAGTGGGTGGATGATGCCCATTTTTCTAAGACATCTCAGTTTTGATATAGAATACACATATACCAAATTTCAGTATTGTAGCTTTAATATTAGCTTCTTTGTAGAGTTTTCAATTTTGGGGTTGTATGGGAGGTAGGCGTGGTTTTGATCCGATTTAGCCCATTCTCGAACTTGACCTTAGTTTTTTTAAAAAAAGCTTAAATATCGAATTTCATTACGATAGCTTAAAAATTACGGCTGTAATCGTGTCGACAGACGGACAGACGGACAGACGGACAGACGGACAGACAGACGGACATGGCTAAATCAACTCGGGTGGTGATGCTGAGCAAGAATATATATACTTTTCCATACCTACCACGCCTCCTTTTGGGTGTTACACACGTCGTGACAAAATTAATATACCCACGCAGTACGCGTGGGGGTATAAAAATCATGGCGGGCGTGATAAAACAAAATCTAATTGACCGTTCGTACTGACATTTAAATATGTTGCTTTACACTTGTCCATGCATGGAATGAACTACGGACAGAAAAATCGGTTTAATAGTTTTTGAGTTTTTGGCCGATTTTGTCAAAAAAACTTGACAATTTTCGAAAAAACACCACCATTTTGTTATTTTTCAACCAAAATTGTTTCTTCTAGTTCATTCCATGACGGTTTTGATGCTGATAAAAACCCCGTGTTTTGTTTTTTTTCCGATGTCCCAGTGAGTTGTAATTTACGCCCGCCATGGTTTTTTGATGTTTTTTTAAAATAATTCCAGTAGCCATGTATGTTAATAAAAATATTTGTGTAATATTTTTACTAGAAAATATATATATAATTTTTCAAAATGATATCTTTAAAAAATTAAAATGCATTTTTTTTTTTGAAGGTGTCACGTCCCCTTAAATTGGGCACAAGTGAGCATATTAATGTTTTGATAAATGATAGAAAAATCACATAAATTATGCATGAATTGGCGTGTTAATTTTTTGATAAGCAATCACAATAGGGCTTGATATCGAAAACATTATGGCTTAGCTCAGAATCACTCCCAAATTTTGGGATTGTTTTCAGCTCACATTTCTTTCTGTATACAAAATGAAGTACTTCTGCTGAAATCCATTTTAACCCTTAATTGCAAGATGTTTTTATACCCTAAACCTGAAAGGTCAGGGTATATTAACTTTGTGCAAACGTTTGTAACGCATAGAACGAAGCGATTCCGGTATAGAAAAGTATATATATTCTTGATCAGCGTCACCACGTGAGTCGAGCTATCCATGTCCGTCCGTCCGTCCGTCCGTCCGTCTGTCCGTCTGTGTGTTGTCCGTATACACAGGATAAGAAGAAGGAGTTGAGATAATTGGCTGAAACTTGGTACACATGGTCACATGAACAAGGATCTGCACTATTGAATATTTTTAGAATCCGCCCACGGACACACCTACCTCCCATACAACGCAAAAATTTAAAACTGCATAACTCAGCTCATAATAAGCCTACAACAATAAAATTTGGTGTGTATATGTTTTATATCAACACAAAGATGTCTCTGAAAAATGGACGTCATCCGCTTACGGACACGCCCACCTCCCATACAACCCAAAAATTGAAAACGCAATAAATAAGCCTCTGTTTAACCTACAGAGCTAAAATTTGGCACGTATGTTTTTTATAACAAACCAAAGATGGTTTTGAAAAATGGACGTCATCCGCCTTCGGACACGCTTACCTCCCATACAACCCAAAAAGTTTAAAACTCAATAAATAAGGTTATGTTTGTCATAGAGTAATTAAATTTGGTAAGTATGTATTTTATACCAAAACTAAGGTGTGTTCAAAAATTGGGAGTAATCCGTCCATGAACTCGCCCACCTCCCATAGCGAAAGCACAATAAAGGCATAAACTGTGAGCTACAGGAATTAAACTTGGTATGTGTAAATTTTTCATCAACATTTTAATGCATATAAAATATAGGCTTTAGCATTTACATTAAAATTTTTTTGTTTTTGAAAAGTAGGTTTAGGGTATTTCATAGTCGGCCTAGACCGACTTTAGACTTTCTTTACTTGTTTTTTAATGAAGAAGTTGCCATACGCAACCATAGAAAATCATCACAATAAATGGTTTTGTGTTTTTTGTTTAATCTCGTTTTTTTTTATTGAACCAAGGATTTCAGGTGTCAAACCTATTCAGTCGAGTCTGCCTTGGTTCGGAAATGGGGTGATAGATAAGTAGGAAAGAAAGTAAAATTGAGAGCAACAAGTGTAGAATGTTGTTTGTGTGGCGAAGCGCTAAACATGCGATGTTGAATCTGAGGCAAGTTTTGTCTTTACCACAGTCAATTGGAGTTATTAAGCAATCTCATTCCACAAACATCTCTACCACCAACTACAACTTCCAAAGTCGTATATATTGATGAATTGTAGTTGATTAGAAATGAGGAAAGAACTTAAGAAAGGTAAAAGCGTAGGACCATGGCTAGACCGGAAATCGAACCCGGAACCTCTGCTCAGTAAAAAGTTTGAGGGTAAATTTTATCTCTTTTATAACATTTCTGTAGTATAAACTCAGTTTTACCCCACTCTATAGTATAAAACTTGCATTTCTATTCAAACAGCTGTTTTACACCAAAATAGTATAATTTTTATGCCATTAATTTATAAATATCTTATATATATTCCAGTTATGCACACGAGAACCTCACAGAGCCACTCAGCTTTCACGTTTAAGCTGGAAGTTCATTCGATGCATTTGCGTTTTTCATCCGTTTATTCGCTGGCGTCATAAAATAGAAGTATGTGAAAGCTTATGGGAGCGAGTTCAATGGTTGTGAACGTTACGCTGGCAAAACGCTAGTTACGCAAGAAAGTTGAAAATATTTCAACTTTTCTTGCGTAAATTGCGTTTTTTGACAGCTCGTTACTTATAACGAAAAGCGAGAAGAAAGTAAAGTAACGAGTCAGAAGCAATTACTTTCAGGGATGGCTCTTACACATAGATCTTAAAAATGTTAAATGTCTTAGATTTTTTTGTTGATTATTTGTTACCAGAACGTGTTTAATACTAAGAATTTAAATTTTTATGATTATAAATGACGACATTTAAAGTTTTTTGTGTAAAAATTATACAAATTATTAAGATATATGATGCTAAGATTTTATAAACTGTTTTATAATGCTGCAGCCCTTGCTTGCTCTGAACGTAAAACGCAGTGATTGAACTCTACCATCATTTTCTTGCGTAAATTGCTCTAGCGAGTAAACGGATGAAAAACGCAAATGCATCGAATGAACTTCCAGCTTTAAGTCAAGTTTTCGAAGCTACCGAACTTCAGTGATGCTAGCAGACAATCAGTTAGCGTTTGTTCTTCAGTCAGTAATCATGTTATGCGCAAATAGTTCCGATGAATATTTTTTGTACACACATATTAAGACAAAACTATTTCGCTTAAATTGGAAGCTCTGCCAACATGATCAAACATGCAAATTTCTGAGTACAATTTTTTACTATTTATTTTTCTTGTCAATTTGTGGTTTTAAAAGATTTTATACTTTTGCTTATAAAAATGTATACCAACCTGGTGTAAAAACATTTTATACACTTTTCGGATAAAATCTATTAAACCTATATCCTATATCCTAAACCTTATCCTATATCCATAATCCTATATGCTAAGCCAATAACCTAAATCTATATCAACTTTGTATAAATTTGGTTTATAAGATTTTATGGTATAAATTTTATAACATATTTGGAATGGATTTATATTTATACCAATTAGTATAAAATTTATCCTCATGTTTTTTACTGTGTGGGTTGGCAGTCAAGCACGCTAACCACTTGATTAACGAGGCCCCAAAACTCTAGTTTGAAAAAAAAAATTGCTTTTTTGGATAAACCTTTATGGAGTTATCTTATGTTCTACCAGATCAGTTTACTTCACTTTACTTATGTCAAGTTTTTCCATACTATAACATCGTGTTATTAAAAAAAAACTTAAAATTAAAAACACCAAAAAAACAAAATGGTAGATTTCTAATTTTTTTTCCTTCTCTTCATTTATATCATTAATCTCTTACGTTTGTTTTCTCAAAACAGTATCATTTTGCATAGTTTGCAAGTTATCACAAATCATCTGTTTTATGACTTTAAACCATGAACATTTACAAAATTACCTCTAAGATTATGCAGAATCAAAAGTAAATCGATATTTTTTATAGCCCGTTTCAAAAGAGAAGAACATTTTTTATTTTCATTTTTCGATGCGCAGTGAGAAATTATTTTTAAAGCTAGAAAATTTTTTAGAGCGTAATTTCTTGCTCTTTTTGTACTGTTCGCTGAACTTTATACTTTTTTTGAGTGTTTTTTACTATTTTTCTATATATTTAAATGCGCAAACATTCAGAACAAATGATCGCACAAGTACGGTGTTGCACCGACGCCCTGCAGCAACCTGCATCTTGAGAGAGAAATCAAATACAAATTACATAAAAAATAAATTATTTTCTCAAGAAAAAATTGCGAAGTGAAATTTCGCCAAACAAATTTTTTTTTGACGCCCCCTTTTTTTCAATTTTGATTGGTTGATTTCGAAAAATAAAATTCAGTACTACCGCAGCGCTGTTGCGATGAACAACAAAATTTAGGAATATACATTAATTTTTTTTCATTTATTTTTCTGCTTAAAGAATATTCAATTTTTTTTTTAATGTCGACCAATCAGAATGAAGAACGCTCACAAAATTATTTTCTTATTCTCAAACATGCGCGAAATTGTTCTTCTCTTTTGAAACGGGCTATACTATACTTTATTCAGTTTTACTTTACTCAGTATGTTAACTTCGAAATAATCACTATCGTAGGCGATACACATATCCCAACGTTTTTTTTCATTCCTGAAACCAGTTTTGGTAGGCCAATTTCGGAATGGCCTATAGCTCCCTGTGCGAATTATCTTTAATGACTTCAATCGTCTAAAAATTTTTTTCACCAAGCAACAATTTATTGCTTTTGGAAAATAGGAAAAAGTTAAAGGGTATAATATTTGGCAAAAATGGAGCTTGTTTAACTTTAGTACATGTACTATGATTCCTTTCACTAGTGCTAACTAAGCGAAAAGTATACCGTTTTAAGTATTTTACGCTAAATTCTGCTTGGATGGGCATATCAAAGCAAATCTCTAACCCGGTTCCAAAGAGCATTATTTTTTTTTTTAAAAATATAAATTTAATTTTAGTTTTTTTTCCTAAATCCCGTAGATGGTGGCCTAAAACTCTCAAAGTTACAAAGTTAAGTAATTTAAAATGTCAACAAAGCTTGCCGCGAAGAATTACTTCAAAGCTCCTAACTGAGCTAAACCACAAATGACAGGCAACATAGGCAACACAAGAACATTTAAAAACAACAAAAACAACAACAACAACAACTGTCAATCTACTGACATAAAATAGAATTCAAGCGGTAAAACTTGGAGTCACTCAAGAAACAATCAGCAGGCAAACTTAATTGTTTAAGACGTTAACGTGCACACAAACATTTTGGTTTTTTTTTTTGTTTTTGTTAAGTTTTACCTCAACCCTCAGCTGCACCCTTTTTTGTAATTGTCATGCTTCGGGTTGGCGTTATTGCTGTTGTTGTTGTATATAAAATTTGATTTCTTGCTGATTATGATTTCTGGAAAATCGAAAACACGGAAAATGCTAACCAAGCGTGGCAACGTTAGCGCTGGTGGTTGCTTGACGCATCAAACCACAGAGGGCGCTAAATGCAAATGACAGCCCAAGCAACGAGAGTGACGCCAAAATAACCCCCCCACACATGCTCACAAACTGTTACAGTAGCTGCCACATGTTGAATGTTAGAAATAATAATGGCGCCACATAATAAATTAATTTTTTATTTATTTTTTTTTGCCATTTTTTTTTTTTAATTGAAATTTGCAAGTTTTGCTGACAACTATTGTGGTAGTTGTTGTTGTTGTTGTTGTTGTTGTTGTAGTTCTTATATGTCGTGTCAAGTTTGCAACATTTCTTGGCAAGTCGTTCATTCAAATGCACCAACACAACAACAACAACAACAACAACAACAGCATAGTGCGACTCAGATCAGCCAACCAATCAATTTTGCTTTTAAACGTTTTTGTCTTAACTGATGACGTTTGGCTTTAAGTTGCCGTTGTTTGTGTAACATGGTTGTTGCTTTTGTTTTTGCTTTTAGTGCTTTTGTTGCTTGCATTCCATCGCTGATTGAAGGTGGGCGCCATATTTAAATACAATTGTCAGCATTTGAAAAAAAATAAAATAAAAAACGTGCTTAAACTTCATATTCGCCAATAAAAAATGCAAAAAAAATTTAAATCTTTTTAATAAAACGTTTTTTTTTCTTTATGTTAGCTAGGTGTGGGTTAGTTATTAATTATAAACTCTTGAAAAATCACGCCTTAGTTTAAAGATTAGTTAAGGTTCTTTTGTAAAAAAAAAATGATTGCAAAAGAAATCTATTGAAATAAATGAAAACATTTTTTATTTTAACTTCAACTGACATTAACATTATTTTATTCCGATTCTTATAAAAAAAAAAAAAAAAAACAAAAGCAAATTGGCCATTTCAGCCCTTGAAAGGACTCTGACCGAGCTTCTTATGATCAATTGTGTTGTGTGTGTTATCAAATGTTTGCGCACAATTAACCGAGAACTGGACTTACATGTTTTCTGCCGACTCCGAACGGCTAAAGATCATGTTCTCAAGCAGCTTTACATGGCATTATTCACTCTCTGAGGTTTGCCATTGTCTGCAGACCGATCAGAAAAATTTTTTAATTTAAAAAATTTTTAACCGCGACTGGGAATCGAACTCGGGCTCCGAACGTGCTAAGCCACACACTTAACCTGCGTGCCACGGTCAACAGAGATTCTTTTCAGCAGCCTTGAAATCTTAGAACACAAACTAGTGGTTCTTTATACGCATCATATAAAATAATATTTTTCCTGTAAATAATCTGTAAGCGTATTGCTCTTGCTGAAGATATCTATGAAGGACCTTATTAAAAAGACCAGTTTCGATAGTATCGTAAGTGTAGACGTAGAATTCCGTTTAAATTGTAACCTCTTCTACTTTGTTTCTTTGGTCTAATATTTTTGTGCATTTTGCATGATTTTTTTATTGATCTCCCAAAAATTAACAAATAAATGAATAACACTAAATTATGGACTTCTTATTGAGACCAAAACAAAGAAAAAGTTAAATACTAAGTATGATTAATGAGCAAGCAAAAAGAAATAAGCTAAATTTCAAATTTTTTCGATAATTTTGTTAAGTTTGACAGGTTGTGTTCATTGACTTTGCTGAAAAGAAGGCGAAGCAAATGCACTTTCCATTGGTGCCACTTTCGTCTCTGCCCGATATATAGTTTGCGAGCTACAGTCAGTTTAACTACTAATTTGAAATTAAAATTAAGACTCCGATTTTTATAAAATCGTATGGTGACTATATTTTACGCTGAGCACATGTCCTTTCCTCTCGTCTCGTTTTTGATATTTAGCTACACTTTCATCTCTGTTCGATGTATAGTTTGCGAGCTACAGTCAGTTTTACTACTAACTTCAAAAAAAAATTAAGACCCCGATTTTAAAAAAAAATCTTATGGTAACTTTATCTCACGCTGAGCGTGACCTCTCCATTAGTGCCACTTACGTCTCTGTCCGATGTTTAGCTTGCGAGCTTCACTTTCGTCTCTGTTCCATGTATGGCTTGCGAGCTAAACTCGCCAGTGCTAGTGGGATGTGGGATCCAAATTAATTTGCATTAAAAACAAAAATTAAAATTTTACGCCATCTATTGGGTAAAAGTATAAAACGAAATATGATTCAACTCGTTTTTTTCATGAGAGTTAAATCTAACACCGGATCACAGACCCATTTCGTTAAGTTTGACAATTTGTGTTCATTGACTGAGTCGAAAAGAGGTTGTGATTTACATCTGGTGTTAAAAAAGAACACTCATTTCTAAGTAGTACATACAAGAACCCAATGAAGAAGCCTGCAAATCAGTTCGTATAAAACAAAAACAATACAGGCAAAAACAACGAAACAAAAACAAAGAAAGCAGCTGATTGATTTTCTGCACGTGCTTTTTTTTTTTCTTATATTTTACTATTTTGTGACTTTAATATAATAGTGACAAAATCCAAAATTAGATATTCATTCAGCGCAGGATATATCTAAAATTGAAGTATATATATATTATCTTTGACCGATGAGTATTAAATGCTGTAGGTATACCCTAAAGTATTCGTCAAAAACGTTTCATGGCCTTGAAAAAAAATCTGTTTAAACTACCCCAAAAAGCTTGAAGCCCCATTTTGTAGGCTTATTTGACAAATATTGTTTCATGTTATATCCGATTTTAGATGAACACAGCTGTTCATCTCCACTCTCAGTACCGTTTTATTCACTTTTATAACTCGAGAGTTATCAATAACTTTACAATTTTTATATGGAAAAATTGAGAGTTATTGATAACTCTCGAGTTATAAAAGTGAATAAAACGGCCCTCAGTCTACGGAATTTATAAACAAAATTGAATGTGTGCTTGAGAGTATTAGTAATTGGTCTGAAAATATATAAACGATCACGACTGGCAATCTGTCAATCCTGGCAATCAGACTATCTTTGTTATTGATATACATAGTTAATCTTTCGAATTTTTTCAAACGGTTTCTTTAATAATATCTACAAAATGATTATTATTTTCTGTCCCTGATATTAGGTGTGTTGAAATAAGTAGAATAAAATAATATTCCAAAATCATTTTCGAAAGTCAGATAAGCCAAATGTGAAAAATTGCCCATAGGCTTACCTAATCATTTCTTGAACAATTGTTTCCTACAAAAACTGAGAAAGTAAATAAGCCAAAACTTGCTGAGGGTTTCTAGTAGCCTGAAGTTTTCTAGAAGACTGCTGCAATTTCAACAAAAAACGGTCCAATTTAAGATATTTTTAACACTTAAGAATCGGCCGTGGGGGTATTTTTACTTCGGCCAAGTCGAAGATATACCTTACTAGTTTCTAATAATGGTTGCCCTTCCATCTGCTATCCCATTTGCAGAAAAAGCTTCCATATTTTACGAATCCAAAAAGCTTACCCGAGAGGAAACATACCCGGCACTCGTGGTGTTCATATTATACAGCATCCAATATAAATTTCAAACAAACAGTCCTCTGAAATGCCTTTTTTTGGGACATTTAGCACCAATTTTGAATAAGTTCGAAATTAACTCTTAAAAAGGTTGTAAGTTTTTGCTTATTTCTGGTGTTCAAGTTCAATTTTGAGCTCTGGCGTATTCAGAGACTTATATTACAATTTTATGACAAATATTTTTGTGAAACATTTTAACCCCCTATAGCCCTGTTTTATGTGTATTTTTGTCCCTTTTTCACAAAGTTACAAAAAAGACCCGTACACCGAAGAGTTAGACGCTTAAAATGTTCTAAAAAAATGTTCCTCGTAGTTTTTTAAGTAAACTTTTAAGTAAATCTTCTAGAATTAAAATTCCCTTAAATAAAACTCAGACGAACCCTTAAAAACGCCGATACATGTAAATCGTTTTTTTTAGTTTGGTCCACTCTACCAGAATCCTTTGTCGGGACCTTGTTATTTTGGAAAAAATTGATTTTGTTGAACTGTGTAATAAGAGTAATACAATAAAAAAAAAAAACAGAAAATACTAAGAGCGGGGGTAGGCTACCCTCCTAACTTTTTTAAAGTCGGCCAAATTGTTATTTTTTACTGAAATTTGTTTAAAGTGTTGATTTTTACTTACAATATATATGAACGGATCAATATAAGTCTTACCATTTGTTTCCAAGATCAGCATCAGCCATACCAAAAACCAACTTTAGACGGCTATTCCATTACAAAACATACCTAGAACAATCTTCAGTCAGTCAATTCACTTTCAGTCGTACCTAAAATGATCTTCAGTCGGCCAAATTTGCATTTAGCCGTGCGCAAAATCAACTGCATTTAACCCCAAATCCCAAATCATTATCTCTGTTTTTTGAGTCGGTTATTTCTTTAGCAATACTAAATTATTTCAGTTGAACTGTTCGTTCAGTATCGTTTAAAGTTATTTATAGCTGCGCTCTATGAATAATTCTCTAAGAGCAATTCAGTCGGCCAAATCTTTTTTAACGGATATTAAACGTTCCGTGGTAGGTTTGTTTACAAAATATAGTCATGCCTCAAACCAATTTCAGTCAATTAATTTTAATATTTTGCTCGGAAATACATATCGTCGGCCTAACTCTGAGAAGACATAATTCAAAATTATCTATTGCTTAGGAGGCAAAAAAAAAAACTGTTAATTATATGTATGAAGTTCATTCTCGAACTATAATGTATTATTTTAAACGTTCTATAGCCATTTTTTTCATACAAACGTTAAAAACTAAATAAGACATATATATAGTCTTATTAAATCTATAAAAAGTGCTAATAATCATTATTTTCAAAATGTTGACCAACGTCGTATTAGAATTAGGCCGAAACATAATTTCTGAATGCAAAGATCAAAAACGACGATTCCTTCATTGGATATTTGTAGTGTCCGACCGAATGTGAATTTTTGCCGAAGCCGAAGCCGAAGTCGATTCTTCGGCAAAAAAGAAATAATCGGGCGAAGGCCGATGCCGAAGCCGAATAACTAACAAATGTTTTCAAGTAAAAAATTTATAAAATTTATTCTTTGCTATTGCTATAAAGGATGGTTACATTTAAAGTACCTATGTTGATTTGGAATAAAATACAAATTATTTAGCAAATTATTGTCGTCTCTTTTTATTATGACAATATTGGTATGGTTCAATTATGTATGGAACAAAATATTGGCTAAATGGCCGCCGCGACCTCGGTGGCTCACCTCCATCCGATGGTCCAAACTTTCGATGACGCTGAGGCATAATTGAGGTTCTATGCCGTTAATGTGCCGAATTATCTCATCCTTTAGCTCTTGAATTTTTGCTGGTATCGACGTAAATCTTTTTTTTTCAAATAACTCCAAAGAAAGAAGTCCAACTGTGTCAAATCACATGATCTCGTCGGCCAATTGACATCGCCACCACTTGAGATAACACTGCCATTGAATTTGTCGCGCAAAAAAGCAATTGTTTCGTTATATGTTTTTCAAGTGACACCGTCCTGGTGAAAGAACATATTGTCCACATCCATATCTACCAATTCGGGCAATAAAAAGTTCGTTAACATCTCACGATAGCGAACACCATTCACAGTAACTGCCTGATCGGCCTTATTTTGGAAATAATTCGGCCTGATGATGCTTCCAGCAATATTTTCTACAGTTCGAGCTGTACGAGCATGCATTGGTGTTTTCACATCTCCTACAGACCTGGTTCGCTCAAATTTTTGCACGATTTTTCTCGATTGTACGCTATTTTATTAAATTAACCGAAAAAATCACGAAGTGCACGATATGCATTTTGATTTGAACGCCCATTTTCATAATAAGCCTGAATAACTTTAACGCGTTGCTTGATTGGTTTTTTTCCATGGTTCAAATTGAGTTAGTTTGAAATTGAGAAATGTCAAATGAAATGCAGAAAAAACATCGGCCCTTAAAACCCTTTATATTCATTTCGGATTTTTCTGTAATTGATTTATTGACGTCAGGACAAATTATTCACTATTTCAGTCCATAACAAAAGCAAAAATGAAACAGTCATTTTTCAGTATTTATCGCTGCATTTATCATTACGAATAAAATTTTCAACGAGTGATCACCAATTCATGAAATAACAGAAAAGGAGAGAAACACAAACCGAGCAATGAAAATGTTTCAATTGTGGAATTTTTAATGGAGTTCACTGAATAATTCAAAAAATTCTAAAAACTTATAAAAAAAATTGTTCAAAAAAAGCAAAAAACATTCGGCAAAAATAATCGGCTATTTCGGCCGAAGCAGAAGCCGAAGCCGAAGGTAAAAATATCGGCCGATTATGCCGATTACCGAAGCCGAAGCCGAATAATCGGTCGGACACTAGATATTTGTGAACGAACCCAGACAATTTAAGCAGTTTCTAAGAAGCAATAAAGTTTATGCATGAACTCTTTAATTCAATGTTATTTTCAACTTACTTGACCAAAAAGTGAACTCTAGAATCGATAAATTCTACACTGAGAAAAAAACATACTTTAAAATTAAACAAAAAATTTTAAAATATAAATTGAACGCCTTTGCGTTTCTACAAAACAAAATTTAAAACAAGTGTTTTAAATTTTCAACTACCTATAAATTTCTTTCTTCTTTTTTAATTTTCTCTTATTGTTCTTTGAAAAAATAATCAAAAATTTGAACACAATATGATAAAATAAAAACAAATTAATCAAATATTAAAATATTTCAAATGCAAACTTCATCGAATGGAGTTAACTTTTGGTATTCGGAGCGTGCCGGGGCTAGCTGGTTGTGAATCTGATGCTAAAAAATCGGAGAAGCTAAAAAATGGCATTGAAAAAATATGCTTAAAAATATTTGTTCTAAATTTTAAAATTTTTATTTTAAATTTGGTTTTCATAACAAAAACATTGTTTTAAAAACAAAAACTTTTGTTTTGAATTTAACTTTAAAAGCAGTTGTGTTTAATTTTAGTGAATTTGTTTCAAGCTCTATTTCAAAAACAAATTCGTTAGATATGAACACAATTTCATTTAATTTTAACACATTTTTCCCTCAGTGTAGATATTTGCTTCCCAATTTAGAACATTCAATTTGAGAAAGTTTTTTTCTCTTTCTTAGCTTTTGTTTGAAATACACTCTAAATAACTTACAATGTTAAGAAAATTCATTAAAAAACTTTTCGGCAAATCCAGAAAAAGTAAACCAAAACCTTAAAAAATAAAAATGCTTAAAGTTCAACAAAAATACATGGAACATTAAGGATATTCTTTGTGTTTTCCTGCGGTAAAAGCATTTTGAAAAAAACATATTGTATCCTTAAATTTTAACTGATTTTATTGAATGTATTTTTAATCTGTAGCAAGTTAAAAAATTGTAGGTTTTTATTTTTTGTAATTTGGTATTTCGCTATTTAAATATCAAAGCACCGTTATATAATATTCACAATTGAAACATTTTATATTGAAAAGTGAATATTAAAATTTTTAAAAAAACTTATTTTCCATCGAAAAATAAAATTTAAAAAAGTGATTCCAGACTGAAACGTGAGTGACAGTTTTTATTGATAAGTTGGATTATCTGGGAAAATAATTGGCTGGCATAATTTAAGTCTCGGATTTACTTTTAATAAAAGATAAGTTCATTTTGCATTTTTTTAAATCAAGCAGACGCAATTATTTTTCATTAAAAAAGCTTTTGAAGAAGTGAAACGTGAGTGACATTTAATTTTTTTTGGTTTATTTTTGTATTAGAAATGAAAGAAGATGACGAAAACATCAAGAAAAAATTAAAGAACGTATGAAAAAAAAGATAGATTTATAAAAGAAACAAAATTTAGCAAAGATTAAAAAGATGTAATTAAATCATTACTTTAAGTCGTTGGCCTCAACGGAATTGCTAATAGGCCAGTCATATAGTAAAATTTGGCGCGGTTTTTGGCTTTAAATGAGCTCAAGGATGAACGAATTATTCGAATTAGAATCGTAATAAATTTTGGTAAAATAATATATTCCTGAATATATATAAATTATTTTTTTAACTATATTATGCTTAACATAATTCTTTCCAAACAAATTTTTTTTTTCTTTTTTGTATAAAAATGTCCTTATTATTAGGAAAAACATTTTTTTATAAAATATGCTTAATAAAGTTCACCAGATTAACCACAATGCAAAAAAATTATAATTAAAATTGATTTGAAACGTGAGTGACATCGACGTGAAACGTGAGTTACAAAATCAGTATATGAAAAAATCTTAAAATTCTGAGAGAAAACTAAATTTTTTCCTGCAGTTTAAATTTCTACTCAATTTCATTACGGAAAATTACTTTATTCCTTATATTTACACAAACAATTCGCAGATTTTAAGCAATTTGTTAGAAGAATTCGAAAAATGAAAATCGTGCGAAAACGTGAGTGACACACCATTTAAAGAGAGTTTTTTCGAAATGAGTAAATATATATGAAACTTTTTGCATGAACTTATAAAAGTGAGCCTAAGACTTATTGTACCAATATAATTTTATGTGAAAAGCTTTTATTTTTGATGGAGAAAAACTTATGTTTACTGCTATGACTGAAACGTGAGTGACACTGGATTTGCCGTTTTGATTAAATTTAATTTAAAGGAAAATTTAAATAATTAGAAAAATTTCAAAATCATTAAAATTCGACCAGGTATTGATTGACATGGAGAGTAGAATTTTTACAAATTTGACAATTGATGAATGCATAAAACAAAATTTTTTTAAGAAAATTTGACTATTGAAAGAAACTCAAATTCAACCAACTTAAAATCTCTATCCTAACCACATTTCATTTTGATCAAAAAGTGAGTTTTTTTCTTAAAAAGTTAATTTCTCTCTCAGTAGGTTGAAGAAGGAGGTTGAGTTCTTATTTTTACTAAAAAAGCATACGACAAAGTACTACTATATAAAATTGATCGAACAAATGAGTAATTTTGGTTAATTTAACTATGTTGTATTAAAAAAAGTCGGGACTAAAGGTATTCAGTCAGCCAAAATACCATAATACCCTTTAAAACAACATGGTCTCGGTATGCCTCTGAGCACAGAATATTACAAAACAGCAAAACAAAAATTAATTTTGTTATTTACACACTTAAACTTTTCTGAAAATTTTCTGAAACACCGATAATCGGATATTTATTTTTTAAACACCGATAGGTGTTGACGAACTCCGATTCACTGGAGTACAAATTTTGAGCTATCCAAACGGAGTTCAAATATAATTTGTAACCAAAATTAGATAATTTGAACATTTTGATTTTGAGAAGTTGTCAAAATTCAAAGAAATTTTCTTTTATGCATAATTTTTTTAACATCGATAGGACAAAAAACTTGAACACCGTTTGGTGGAACAAAATATAGCTCTGTTCGGACTCCCTGAAACTCCAACGGTGGGTCCAAATTTTTAAGTGTGCAACAAAAATGATTTTGTCAGAAATGAAGAAAAATATTAATTTCTAAAAATTAAATACGAAATAATCTAAAAATTAAATTAAAAAATCAAAGATATGATAATTCTGAGCAATGGGCTGTATTTGTAGCTTAGAAGCAGCAGCTGATTATCTCGTTTATATCCAAAAAATTGCACTGGGCATTTAAGGGTTAAATATAAGAGAAACCACTTTAAAACTTTGCAAAATTCAAATGTTCTAAGCCTGAAGAATGTATCTGAAAAAGGCATTTTATTTGAATTAACATAACAAAAGTATTTTTGTTATTTATTGGTTTTAAATAGTTTCTTCAGCATATATTTAGCTTTATAAAGACATATAAAAAGCATATATGTATGTATGTTTTGCAAAATTAGCACAATTTAAATTAGCTATTTTATATTAACATCACTTCTTATTAACATAAAAAAAAAAATGACAAAAATGCAAATATAAAGATAAGCGTTTTTAGTTAAACCCAATTTATACGCTTTTGTTATGAGAAGTTCTTAAGCTTTCAGCGATATTTTTCTGCTTAGCAGTTATGAAGATTTATGAATATTTTATGTTGTTTTATTACATTGTTGCTATTTGAATTTTTAAAACCAACATCTATGGAAATTGTTGTTCATTATGTTTATGACAAATCTTTTGTAACAAACCAGTAACAATATCTTACTTACACATTACATGAACGCGTGCCAAAAGCATATACTTTTCCGTATTCTACCATTTTAACTTATAACATTTATTTTATTTTTCCAGCTTGACAACTTGGCTGCAACTCATAAATAATGTGCACAATTGTTGTTTGGCAAAAAGTAAAAGAAAATATTTAAAAAAGTGCCATCTGGTTGCCAAATTTGCCATGAAAAATGGATTTTTATTACCTTGCATACATTTTCTTCATAATTTTTGTTTGTTTTCCATAAGTATAACTCAACATGTAACAGCTTCTTGTGTATTGTTGTTGTTGTTTGGTAAAGTATCTGTCGCTGGCCGACATTGCCATGTGGGCAACATATAAAAATTAATAGAGTTTTCATGTAAACAGTTAAACACAGGCGGCCCAACTGAAGTCCAGTCTTGGCTGGAAAATCAGCAGCGAAAGTTTTTTTGCTTCACAATTTTGTTTGATTTTTTTTTTTTTTGACACATTGCAAACATATGGCTTTTATACATTTCAGTCAAAATTCTTCATTAAACACAGCTCAGTACATAGATTTTTTTATTTAACTAATTGTACATATGTTAGTGTAATATTTCCATTCAATATTAAGTGCTCACAAATCTGAAGCTAAACTGTAGAATCTTTGAAAACAAGTTTATTTACGGCAGTGGTAAATGTATCTAATGCATCAGTTTATTTAACCTCAGCTCATATAAAAAAAAACCTTGAGTTTTTGGCTTGAATTTCAAAGGCCAGACCAAACAACAAGCAATTAGTATGAATCAACAGATTGTTGCAGATAATATAATATTCTACAAAACTTGTTTGAAAAAAAGGAAAATGATAAACAATAAGTATGTACATTATGTTTGTATCTGTTCAATAGTTGATATATTACATTTGAAAAAAAATCTTTTACTAAATCAATAATAATGACTGAAAAAAAAAAAATGATTTGCAACTCATAGTTTCGTTTTGAAATTTCATAATAAATTTCAGTTAATAATTTTCATAATATAGAACTTAAACAATGTTCGCGAATATAACGCATAAGTAAAAAACGACAACCAGTAAACATATCAAACGCGATTGTATTGATATGTTGTAAATTAGTTTTATGAGGAAGCCAACAACAAAAGTTTTACAGCTGTTGTCAAGGAATAGCTTAATAAAACAATGCGACCAAATACGACAGCTTGTGAAACCCCTAATAACTTAACGCAACTCATTTAATTACGAAAATTATTTAATTTATATAAAAATCTCAGCAAATTTTGTTTAATGGTTTCCACAAACACTTGTACCAAAGCGGGTGAAAAAAACTAACAACCTCGGATGAGCCGTGAAATACTTCCCGGGGAAATCTCATTTCTTTAAACTTGAAAAAAATAAAAGGTGTGAAAAAGTAAAATGCTTTGACCACAATTGGACCGATAAGTGTTAGCAAAGCATGGATTGGGTACTTTAAATGCATTGATATTCCCGTGATTATCAACATGCTTTTCAAGAAGTTTCCCTCGGTTTCCCCCCCCCCCCCCCCCCTTTTCAAAAAGTAAAGGAAATAAAATCAAAACTTTTTATTTTTTGTGTGTTTAACTTAATTTGATTCCATAATAAATTTTTTGGAACAACATTTTACTTATAAATTTTTTTCCTTTACTTTTGCATTTTATGTATGATCTTATCAAAATATGTACCGTTCAAGGGGACTTGACTATTTCAACTCATATTCGACTGGCTATTCCTGTTTCCTAATAAATTTCTTACAAAATTTTTTCACTTCTTCGGAAATCAAATACTTTGGGACGAAAATGTAGTAGAAGAGAGGTGCGTAAGTTGAATACCTTTTGGCCACAACTTATCTCCAAATGAATATTTTTATTATACCGCAGTGTTAGTATACCGTGTAATTATACCGTTCGAAGAAACTGATTGGATTACTTTCAAAACAAAACAAATTATGACCATTCTTCTGGAAAGTCTGAAATTCGGAAACAAATTTTTTGATCCGCAAGTTGAACATCCCATCAAAAACACAAAAAAAAAAACATGAAACTCCAGGAAAAATGTCTGATTGCCAAAGTTTATTTTTTTCTAATTGATTTTAACATTAGGAGTATTCACGATGTGGTGTATTTGCCCTTGTATTGTGTATTTTTGATAAATTTGATATGTGAAGTAAAATTACTAAAACAAAATGTACAGTGTTCAAAATACAACCCTGTAGCAAAAATGCAGTGGCAAAACTCTATTGTATTCTTTGTAAATATCGTTGTATATTTGATCAACTGATCACAAAAACTTTTTGACTCAGCGTAGATGAAGGTACTGGCTGGGTTGTGTGTTTATTTAATAAAAGTTAATTTAATTCAGTGCTTCATTTCACTTCTTTTATTTTCTCGTACTGCTAAATGATGAACTACCCAGACTTTAGTGAAGGTTTGTTCACAATGCGATGTAAATATTGTAAATTTTGTAAAAATTTATCAAAAATACACCACATCGTGAATATCCCTATTATATTTCATTGTTTAAATAATGTAAGAATAATGCGTTCTTTTCGAATTGAGCAAAGCCTCAAAATCGTTCACTTCACATTCAAAATTTTTAAGCAAATTCTCAAATTTTTAACACAATCTTTGTCGCAGCTGTGTGTAAGGCTGCGTGCATCGTAAACGCCAATTCAGACAGACAGGCAGGCTGAAATCTGTCTGAACAAACGAGATACAAATAGCTCTCTATCTCGCTTTTTCACACACTGCCTGCCTGCCTGTCCTGTCTGAATCAGCGTTTGCTATGTTTGCGGCCTAATGCGTCTACTCTCTTTTAAACCACTTGAAAATTGAAGTCTACGAAAAAAGAAAGATGACAGTCGAAATACCAGTGTTGAAATAGTCGGAATTGTCAAAAATGCATGATAATCAACACTCGTAGCTCTTCCCTACTTATGAAGTCCATTTTAATTATGTAGTATATAATTTCCTAAGATCGGACACGACATATAAGCTATGGAAAAAATACAATTTATATGGTTTTTTTCCTAAAACCTACAAGTTTTACAAAACCTAGGTTTTGTTATTGGAGTTGGTCTCGTGGTTAGTAGACGAGTTTGGAGTTGGTCTCTCTCTAAAAAAAGGGATGCACTTTTCAACCTTTTTTTTATTTCGTAATAAATTGAAGTGAAGGCCAATGCAGATCATTCTAACAATTTTTACATAAAAACGCTTTCAACCTCATTTTCCCCGTTTTTTAGTCTGTCTTTCCCGTTTTGCTTTTGGTTGTTTTTCTTTAGGACCTTTTTCTAGCAACACTAAAAAATTATTGTCACTCATTTGGATTCGGTCCCACATCACACTGGAATTTTTGCTGCAATAATTACGGTCAAACTTTACTTTAGATAAATTTGTTTACGAAATTTTCATTTTTTGCTTATAACATAGTATTGGGAACATTATAGGGGTATTCACACTGCCGTGGGTAGTTGGTTAGATTGGTAAATGCAGTACATTTTGACATTTGTAAAAGTGCCATCGTACCCAAGTATCCATCTACCAATCTGCTCTAGCTGACCCCCTGACTTGTTTGGTTAGATTGATTTCTTGTCAAATTGAGTACGTTTTTCATGGGTTAACACCACATTTACCAAAAGTAGGCAATAATTGCATTGACAAAATATTAAAACAAAGTAAATTAAAGTAAATTAAAATAAAGTTAAAAGTAAAAGATAAAAAAAACACTGCCCAAAATTATTTTTCAAAGTACTCCGTTGCAATTAATGGTGCTCGTAGTTGTCAAAAGTACTCAATCTATCCATACCCAACTACCCAAGTGTTTGACTACCCCTATTGTGAAATTTTCAACCAAATCTAATGAGTAGTTCTTTTGTCGAGTTTTTTCTGTAGGTTGGTCAGCCTCACTGATTGGACCTTATCAGTGTGGTTTTCGTCCTGGTAAATCCACCATAGACCAGATGTTTACACTACGCCAAATCCTGCAGAAAACCCACGAAAACCAAATCGACACCCATCATCTCTTTGTTGATTACAAAACTGCGTTCGATAGCCCGATTCGGGATTGCCTGTGCGCAACAATGTCTGAGTTCAGTATGCCTGCAAAGTTGATACGGCTCTGCAAGATTACGTTGAGCAATACATGCAGCTTCGTCAACGTAGGAAATGACCTCTCCGAAACCTTTAATACCAAATGAGGTTTCAGACAAGGCGACCCGCTGTCTTGCGATCTCTTCAATTTCATCATGGAGGGGATCCTACGAAAGGATGATATCGATATTATCGGCGGAACCAAGAGAGATGTAACTGCTGATTTCGCCGCTATCGAAAAGGAATCAGCCAAAGTAGGTTTGACGGTGAACGAGGGCAAAGCAAAGTATATGCTGTCTGCAAATAGGGAAGTGCGGCGTCTAGGCTCCCATGTTACAGCAGGCAAATATAACTTTGAAGTTACGGCACCGCCGTAAACAACAACAACAATGTCAGCCTGGAGATAAAGCGAAGAAGAACAATTGCTAATAGGTGCTACTACGGGATAAGTAAGCAATTAGGTTCCAGAGCCCTCTCTCGATCAACAAAACTAATACTCTACAAGACGCTCATCATACCTGTGCTTCTTTATGGCGCTGAGGCATGGGTGGTATCTCAAACAGATGCAGCCGCTCTTGGGATGTTCGAGAGGAAAGTTCTTCACAAAATCTTTGGTACTGTTCGAGTTGGCAACGACTACGACTATCGCTTTCGAATGAACCACGAACTGTACGAGCTCTACGACGACATTGACATAGTCCAGCGTATAACAATTCAGCGACTACGTTGGCTGGGTCATGTCTTTCGTATGGATGAAGAAGCTGTTTGAGGCGAAAGCCCAGGGTCGACGACGAAGAGGAAGACCATGCCTCTGATGGATTGACCAGGCCGAGGAAGCCCTTACCGCGCTTGTCGAAAGAGATTGGAGATGGCGCGCGCAAAGCAGAGACGCCTGGCGAGAACTGATGAAGTCGGCCGTAACCCGTCAACGGGTTGTCATGTCCACCTAAGTAAGTAAGTTTGCCTCAAAAAATATGCACACTTAAAAAAAAAATCATAAATTGGCACTTTGGCTCTATTCAGCCCTTGAATGGACTTTGACTGAGCTGCTTATGATCAATTGTGTTGTGTGTGTTATTAAATGTTTGCACACAATTCACCAAGAACTGGAACTTATTGTTTTATACCGACTCCGAATGCACAGAAGGACCGCTCCACGTATACTGCTCAAAATTAAATTTTTAAAAAATGGGCTAAGAAAAAATTCAAAAAGCCATTGTGTTAATTGTATTAAATTTATGTTATTTTGGTCACCAAAGGGTTAAATCATGGTTGCCTGTGGATTAAATCATTAAAAAATGTACTTTTAAATATAGTCCAATGGCTTTGGGGAACGATTGTGTTAAATTTATGATAACGTTATAACTAATATATTGAAAATGGTAACGAATGGGTTAAACTATAGTCAGAAATTAAAACATCAATAATTTACTTAATAGGCAAGTTTAAACGAGTTTGGAGAAAAAAAATTAATTCAAAATTTTGGGCATTCACTTATATGGAGCGGCCTCTCTGTGGAACTAAAGTTCATGCTCTGAAGCAGCTTTATATGGCATTATTTAGTCTCTGAGATTTGCCATTGTCTACAGAGAGGTGACGATCGAATAGAAAAATGTAATGCACGCAAATTAGCATTATGTAGAAGAATTTTGCCTTGATGCGGATTGTCGCCAGCCTTTCGTTCACAGGTGTGAACCGGGAAACAAGATGGCGTAGTTTCTGGCTTACGACGAATCCGCATCCAAATTCGCACCTTTCCGCATGGCAGCTGTAGTATATATCGCAGTCTGCTCTCTTAGAGCAGCCTTGTCCATTCCATCGCAAGGGTTTCCGCCAGTTGGATAGGATAGGGGCACCTTCCCTGTAAACGGTCCGGACATTCCAGGTGCATATCCGTAAATTATTGTCCGTTTTTCGTTTGGCGGTAGTGATCAACGTAGTAAGGTTCATATCCGAGTCAGGTTTAGTTTTCATAGGGCACTAATAATGTGATGTGTGGTGTGGGACTCAAACCCTACGCACACTCCATTTTTTAGGTCTTGTAGAGACCCATAAAGTTTATACACGCAGAGAAAAAAAACGTTTATCGCCAGTTTGCTACAAACGAACTTCGTTTGTCGTGCTTCAAATCATTGTTTGTAAACGTTTCAACAGTTGGCATAATAATGGTAAGTTGCGGGAAACACGTTATTTAGTTGCAAGAAATTAATTTTGTTTGTCATAAACGGCAGTGATTTTTAAATTGCAGCAACCGAAAAATTTGTTTTTTCCAACTGAAAACTTTGTTTGCAGGAAAAAAAATTAATTTTTTAGAAGCGAATAGTTCTCAACTGACAAAAAAAGTTGCTTGATTTCGGTGATGAAAAGTGTCTAATATTTGCCATCAACGAAAAGGAAGTATTTTAAGAGTGTGAACAAACAGACACACAACTGTGAATCACATACGCAGTCACACAACTGCTACACAGCTCGCTTTCGTTGATGACAAATGTTAAATATTTGCCATAAACGAAAAAACAAGAATGTGTTACAGTTTAAGTGCGCAGCCACACAAATGGCATCTCGCTTTTACCTTTGCACTTTGTCTTAACAA
Organism: Tetanocera ferruginea; assembly: GCA_958299015.1. Taxonomy (NCBI): domain Eukaryota; kingdom Metazoa; phylum Arthropoda; class Insecta; order Diptera; family Sciomyzidae; genus Tetanocera; species Tetanocera ferruginea. Next base: position 50,878,403 of record OY282642.1, on the reverse strand, counting down.
AAATTTTAGTTGTTGTTGTTATAATAAAAGTCAGTTTCGGGAAACGCGTTATTAAGTTGCGAGAAATTAATGTCGATTGCCATTAACGTAAGTTATTTTTAAATTTCAGCAACCGAAAAATTTGTTTTGTTCAACTGAAAACTTCATTTGTAGAAAAAAAGATGAATTTCTTATGACATACACATTTGTAATCTAAAAAAATCATTCTACACAATATCTGACAATAGCTCAATGGAAGCATGCTAGACTGTCACGCGGGAGACGTGGGTTCGATTCTTGGCTGTGTAAGTATCAAAAATTTTAATTTAATTATTGAAATTCTAATTCTGTTTCATTAACTGCTTCGTTAAAAATAACCGTCAAAATAAGAAAATAAAAATAAATAAAAAAAACATTATTTGAAAAAAAAATATTTGGTGTTCCTGTAGGAATTGAACCCAGGTCACTCAAGTTCCTAGACTCTAACGCCAGCACGCTCGGCTGGCTAAACTTGAACTTCCAAAGCAATGACAAAATTTCATTAAGTTCAATGTTTTTTCGTTTCAAGCAAGAATATTTTTAAGTTGATGACAACTGAATACTCGTTTGCAGCAAATACAGTTTGCAAACGAAGTATAGGTGGTGAATTTTTCAGTTACGGTAAACAAAAAATTTCTTTGCGTGTAGTTATAAGAGACTGGGAGTTTTGGGCATTGAGCTTTTGAGGCGGCTTCGACTCGCTTTAACAGTGCCAGTTGCGGGCTTTGTTATTTTTTCGATCAAGACGCAGTGCCTGTCCATCGCTTCACCCTGGTCAACCATGCTAACATGCATTTGTGTGCAAACATTTCAGAATAAAACTAAGGTATGTACAAAAAATAGGTTACTTACGCTACAAGCACGCCAACCTCCCATACAAACTAATAAAACGAAAACTCAATAAAGAGGTTTATTTTTAAGCTACAAATTTTAAACTTAGTATGTGAGTATCTTATTTCAAAAATAATATGTGTACAAAAAAGGTAGTGTCATCCGATCACGAACACTCCCACATAACCCACAAAAGTAAAACTTTATAAAATGGTTGATATTTGAGGTACAGGGATAAAACTTGGTATATTCGTATATAACATCAAAACTAATTTGTGGACAAAAATGTATTATCCGCTCACGAACACGCTCACCTCCCATGCAACTCATAACAGCTAAACGTGACTATAAGGCAGCTTATAAAGGTTTATATAAATTTTGAACAAAAATAAGAAGTTATTTCTATTTGTTTTAGTATTTTAATATATTTTGAAATATTATAGCAGGCTTAGGGTATTCCATAGTTTTTTTTTTACCTTTACCTTATTTTTACCTATGTATATTGACGGTTTTGCAGCTTATGAATCACAACTCTTTTGTGATTTTGTTTTGGTGTAAGGCAAATATTACTACACAGAGAAAAATAGTGTCACATAAAATCTATAAGATTTCTTCTTTAAACGTATTTAGAGCAAGGGTCATGAACGACGAAAGAGAAGAGGTATTTTTTAAGAAGAAATCTTCTTATTTTTCAGCAAAAATCTTCTTAAATTTATTTAATAAGATATCTTCTTAATTTCTTCTAAAATCCATATTTTCAAAACTCCTATACTTTATGTATTGCTTATTCGTTATTTATTATTTATTTATTCCATATTAAGATTTCAGAAAAAACAAGAAGAAACCCTAAAGCTAAAATGAAATTCCTTTTTGAAAAAAAAAAAAAATCAAAAAGAAAACCTAATAGCTGTATGAGATTTCTTCTAAAATTAATTTAAGAAGACAAAGCCAATAAATTTAAAAAGAAAATCATATTGGGTAAAAACCATAGAAAAACCTTCTTAACTTTGTTCTAAATTATAACATTTTTATGTGGCGATTTTTCTGTGTGTAGTTTTTTTCCTCAGTCTTATGGGTTTTGAAAATATGTGAATTTATAAGGGACCTTGAACTTTCCTGGTTTTGAGGTAACTTGACTTTGGCTTAAGGATAATAGGCCCCTCTTTTTTCTCAATCTCGTGGATTTAGGTTTATCTGCTACGATTAAAGCATTAAACATCACGCTTATTCCTTGGTCTATTGGGCTTGGAGTTACCACTCTCAATTTTCCACAGTGTATAATATATATGTTTATGTCACCGTATATTACTCATCTTGTGGCTATGGTTTTGAAACGATAATGGCGGCCAAAAAAAAGCATACTATCAGAATCTTGAAGACCCTCAAAGCATAGCATAAAACTTGAAGACAGAACCATTCTGTTTATATTTGCTAAATCAAATTCATTAAGTGTTCAAAACATTTTATTTAATTTTTTGTTTTTTTTTTTTGTCTTTGTTAAAATACGCATTAAAAAACAAACAGCTAATCTAAAAAACAAAACTACTCTTAAGACCACACAAAAATCAGGAAGAAGGTACAGACACTGCACTTTAATTAGCAAAGATTACGAAGACACACTTTAGCAATCAACGTTTTGTAAAAATCTCAAAAACATTAACCCAAAAAAAAAAACAAAATATCTTAAGACTAAACATTAAAATACCAGCAATAAACTACGACAGCATTGTACGTATAGCAGCAAAGAATTTCCTTTTAAAATTATTTGCCTTTACTTAAAGAGTTTTTGTGTTTTGGTTTTTTTTTTTTTTTGTTTTTTTTTTGTAAAACCACTCCATCATTTCACTCAATGGTAAAAAATAATGCCATCAGTCACGCTGTCACTATGACATTTTATTGCACATAAACAATGATAAAACAAAAATCACAAAAAAAAAAAACTTAACATTTTTGTATCATCCGCAGAAAAGACATTTAGTAAGGCTACCTTTTATTTGGTGGCTTTGCCTACCTTGTTTTTATATATTTTTTTTTTTTTTCATTTGACTTTAGCTGCCTAATTGAGGCTACATCAGCTTGGAATGCAAAGTGGAATGAATGACAAATGCTTGCATTGTCGTGGATATTGATTGCAAATTGCGCCAAAGAACCTATCTGAACACACTAAAAACCAATAAAAATAAAAAAAAATGAATGTCAACAATTCTGCCAGATTATGTGGGAACTCAAAATGGCATTTGTGCTGAAATTAAAGCGAAAAACATGAGTTATTGAACAGTAGCAGGTTTTAATTGTTACAAACAAAGCTTTAAGCTTTTTCTTAAATGTTTATTTAAAAATTATTTCGAACTCAAAATATTTTGTTGAGGGATTTGATCTGCGAGATTTCGCTTAATTTGTGATTGAGGTTTATTTTTGAAATTCACTTAAAATTGGGCTCAGTTTAATTCTCAGAAGCTATTTTTAATGACTGTCGTTATATCATTATTTAGCCTCATGTCTACTTTTAAGTTAAGCGCCGCAATTAAAACTTTAATTAGCGTCATTAAAACGAAACCATGCGCCTAGACAGTGATGGCTAAAATAACAACAAATAATTGAAAATAAAATAAACAATTTGTAACAAGGTTGTTAACTAAGTAAGTCTCAAGACAAACACAGTAGTGGCTAAAATAGAAGTGCAATTTTTAATAACGCTGCTAGGCAATTTTAACTGAGCTAAGCCACGCCCTTGTCTTGGATGTTGAAATGCAAAAACTGCCAACTTGAACTTTGAATTGCACAAAGTTTTGTTTTGTGCATTGGTTTTTTTTTTTTTGAAACTACAGAAATGTATAAAAATATGGCAACCACAGACTATTGTAGTTCAAGACTGTTAACTGATTGGCTGCTCCCACACTTTGCCAGCTTCAACGAGTTTGTTCACAATATTTGATTCTAAGAATTTGTGACGCTCTTAACAGCAACAACAACCAAAGCAACAACAACAACAACAACAACAACAACAGAAAACATGCTGAAAGAATGCGTTGTGGGCTCGGATAAGTTGGCTTCACTTTATGTGTAACCCAAGACCTCAAATTACCTTGAAAGTAACCTAATTCTAGCCACAACTGTGTATTTGAAAACTACTCTATGTTGTTGTTGTTGTTGTTGTAGTTGTTCATGTTCTCGTTTTTATTGTTGCCACAACTGTTAGAGTGCAAAGTGCTGCCACAGCCAACAGAGTTCATTGAAATTTCAACACCCTGGCTAATTTCGCTTAAATGAATTTCCAAATGTTGCAAGTTATATTGCCGTAACTGTAACGTTTAACCCGCTGCTGTCAGAATAAAACTTTAAATTCTTAAAGTTGTAACCACAAAAAAAAAAAAAAAAAAAAAAACACCTTTCCAATGCTGCAATTATTGCCACATACAGCTGTTGTTGTAAAAAATAGTGATGAAGTTTTAGGAAGAATTCAACTGCAATTTCAACTTTTTTGTTTTTTTGGCAAAAACAATGCTTAAAATAAAGCTATAAAATAGGCGTTGTTGCTGCTATTTGGTAGATAATCAAATAGTTGTTATGGTTTCTCTTTTGTTTTCTCTAAAATAAAAAAAAAAAACGTTTGCAATTATTTTTTGTTTTTGTAGTAGCAGTTTTTTTTATATACTTTACACTTTGCCACGCCTTTTAAGCTGCATAAAGTGTAAAACCTATCTAAAGTTTAGTAGCTATTTATAAATGGCAAAAATGTTGAGTGTTTGTTGCTTTATTTTGATGCTAACAAAGTTTTTTTTTATTTACGATATTGCGCAAGCCTGCAGCAAGTCTAAAAAAAAAGCAAAAAAAAAAAAATATAAAAAACTATGAAGAGTGTAAAAATTCATTAAGCCAGCAGACATTGCAAAATCAACTTGATTTCAAAACAAGTTATTCGTCATCACTTTAGTTGGGTTCAAGACTCGAAGCATAGTATTTGAAAATTTAATATTTTTTACAGATTCACGAAACGAATACTTTTTTATTCGTAAGCAAATTTGAAAACTGTAACAAAATATCGAATCGAACCACTGTGTTCCGAGTGCAATATTTAATATTTGGAGCCATTTTCTCAAGAAAACTTTTTGAATATTAATGCTAACAAAACTTATAAAAATGTTATAAAAGACCTTGATTAAGCTTTAGAAAAAATGTAAAGTAATGTTGCGTTTCAAAACACTTCGAAGATATTTGAGTCTTTAGACAATATATTTATTTATTTACGGCTGTACTCATAAAAATGTATGAGTCTCTTATAAAGCTTCTTATAAAGCCTTTACAAGAAAAAAAGAAAACAATATTCATACACGCAGAAAATTTATAACGCTGTCCCAAACAAACTCTGCTGGCAATACATTATTGTTTGGCACATATTGAGAACGCATGGGACTTTGCAGAAATACACGCTCTCACTCTCTATTTGCAGATATGATTTGCAAATTTATCTCTCTCTCTCTCTTAATGTACAATAACATTATGTTTGTGAGTGAACAATGTTTGTTTGCATGAAACAGTTACCCGAACATTACATTTTTGCTCTTTAAAAAGCAATCGTTCAGATACAAACAAACATTGTTCGCATCATACTGTGATCCGAATATAATATTTTTTGGACCTAAATAAGAAAATGTTCAGGTACAAACAAGCATTGTTTGCATCAATCAGTAACCAGAACACTACAAAAAGGAGTTGTTTAGGTACAAACAAACATTGTTTGAATGAAACAGATACTCGAACATTACATTTTTGCACCTTAAAAAGGAATTGTTCAGACACAAACAAACATTGTTTGCATCATCTAGTTATCCGAATATAATAGTTTTGCACATTGATGAAGTTTACTTACGTTTCTAACAAATATTATTTGAATGAGTCTGTTTTTAAAAAAAGGATATTATTGCTTTTGTTAAATATTTCAATGGATTTTTATTAAAATATTATTACAAATACATACATATATTTTTTGGATTTTCTACAGGAGCCACTTGCTCATATAAAAAATTGACGTCTATGTGCACTAGCTCGACTCCTTTCTTTCCTTGAGGTGCTGGATACTTATGAATGTAGTCATACGTGGAAATACTACTTTTTAGCTCTTGTTTCCGGAATGTATGTACATATGTAATGGTGGCAGTCCATTTTTCAATAATTTCCGACCATTCGGTGCTATTTGCTTCTAAAAACTTAATATTTTCCAATACTTCGGCTTCTAGTGAAATTTAAACGTGTAAAGAAAGATAATTACTTTAAAAATCACTTACTGCATCACGAAGAAGTACACCAGCGATGAGAAAGACACGAGAAGCAATACAATTTTGTTTTGAAGAAAGTATTGATTCTCATGCCTTTTTCATCGTTGGTGTACTACAGAGTGTGATTCAGAATAATTTTAATAATTGGAATAATGATCTCTCCTCGGGAATCGGAAAAGGGAGTTTTCATTTTTACGATAGCAGATAAAAATATCAAATTTTTTTATACACTTATGAATATTGACGGTTGATGAAGAAAATCGCAATAAAAAGTTCCAAAATGTTTTTGAACCTTATCTTAAAAATGAAAAAAATCTCTTTCTGATTCCCCGGGTAAAATCATTCAGAATTGGGCTGATTACTTACCATCACATGGAAAGATTTTCGTTGATGAAATATGTGACCGCTTGTTAACAACGCCTTCAATACTCAACGCTCTCCTTTTGCTATTAATAATTTGTCTTCACCGTAAGCGGCTTGAATAAGCATTTTCATATATACTTTATTAAATCTTAATTTAAGCAATGAAATAATTAAAAAGGTTAAATTAATAACAAATTACTTACGTTTAACAAATACATAGAATATACACAGAACTAAAGAACACAGAACTCAGCTTCTCCAACGCAACTAACACTTTGACAATGTATTTCATTCCACAACATTGCCAAATTTCAAAGGACACTGCAACGTTGCCAAACTTCCAAACTTTTGGTTAAAATTTGTAACATTTATTGTTTAGATGCAAACAAATTTTTTTTGAGGCTTAAATTTTTCTCATTTCTCTCAATTGTTGTAAATATTTTACATTTAGATCAGTGGTCATCAACGCGCGGCTCAAACAACAACAAAGAGAGCTTTCCGAGTGCAGAGCTTTACACTGAAACAAGATGTTTTCAAAAGCTCTCGCATCATTTGGTTCAAGCAAATATTGTCACGTGTTCGATTAACATTATAAAGTTGTGTTTTTATCTTCGTGTTTGTTTTTTGCTATTAAAAAAGCATGTTAAATAATAGGATAGATGTTAAAACACAGAAAGAACCAAAAATGATAAAAGTTAATAAATATAATGTTTTAAGAAGTTTGACGAAAAAAGCATAATACACATTGTGATTCACTGTAAAAGTTGTCAGCAAATAAAATTTTTAAAAACCATCTTTCCTTAAACATTGTAAAAAATTTATATTCATCAACAAACCAGCGAGCGACAACCCTACCGCATGAACGCTCAAAACAGACTGACTAAAAATTTAAAGCACAGCAGAAAAAATAAACTTTTACGCAGTGTACGTTGCGAGCGAGCCGAATGCTACTTCGTGATCAAAAGCTCAAAAACACACGACGCCCGCGGGCTATGGGAAAACATAAGTTGATGACCACTGATTTAGATGCAAACAAATATTGTTTAGAGTCTGAAATAATAAGCATACTGCTCTCTTTTTTCTCTTTTAATGTTTAACAAAGTATGTTCGGATTCGAACAAGATTTATTTGCAACAATATTTCCGAACATATTTCGTTTGTATCTGAATAAATTGTTGCTAAAACCAAAGAGTGAATACAGAAAAAGTTTGTTGAAACTAAACATAACATATTTTTAATGAACTTTTTCTGCAAACTCTCTCTCAATTTATGTGTCACAAAGATATTATCTTCCAGTCTGAACAAATTTTTGATAATTTTAAATAGAACTTTATTTGCAACATCATCCACAAACATATTTTGTTTGCCTCCAAACAAGTTAAAAGCCTCGATTTTTCTCCGTGTAAACGTCCAATAACGACAAAAACCTCTTATAAAGGCTTCTTAAATGAGAAACCTTCAATAAACCCTTGATAAAGCATTTTTAAAATTATAACTCTTATCCGAGCACAAATATTGTCAAAAATATTTCAAACCATAGTCAGAATTATCAAAAACTGAACGAATTACTGAACGAATTAGAGCAACAAAACGAGACATCAAATAATTTGTATTGATTTTGACAATTCTGACTCTGAGAGAGAGAGAGAGGATTGATAGGCCTGCAGCTACCATGTCTATTGTACTATACTTCAAACTATTTCAAAAAATATGAAAACCTGGCAAAACATTTCAAAATATTGAAAATAAACATTATAAGTTACAATTTCTTCAGAGAAGAACCATGATACAAAAATACAGGAAACATTGACAGCTGCTTAATTACTCTTGAGAAGGGAACTGGCTGCTGTCAAAGCAAAACAATGACTGGCCGCATTCAGCGCAGTCATTTGTTGTGACAGTGTATCATGTGTATTATGTATAAGATATCATGAGAAGATTATAGATTAAAAATTCTGTTGGCTGTTAAAATGTCAAAATATTGATAAAATTGTGACAAATAAGCAAAGAAATTATTGAGTTTATCCAATTCACAAACCATTCTTGATACTGTTCCCATTTCAAATTGAGAGTGTTCCTAATTTAACAAATAAGCTGACACAACATGTTTATGTTTGTGTTTTTTTTTTTTAAATTTTAAAAAATATTTTATTTCTAAAAAGCTTTTTAACTATTGAGCATATTAAATCTATTTCAAGATATTTTTATGAATAAGACCGTTACAGTTTATGTCGGTTCGTTTTTTAATGTTAACTGACAAACGTACACTGAGGAAAAAATGTGTTAAAATTAAAAGAAATTGTGTTCATATCAAACAAATTTATTTCTGAAATAGTTTCAAATGAAATTGAAACAACTTCATTAAAATTAAACACAACTGTTTTTAAAGTTACATTCAAATCAAACGTTTTTGTTTTTAAAACAATGTTTTTGTTATGAAAAACAAATTTAAAACGAAAATTTTAAAATTTAAAAGAAGTATTTTAATGCATATTTCTTGCGTTGCCATTTTTTTACCTATTCCGAGTTTTTAGCATCAGATTCACAACCAGCTACCCCGGGCCCTTCCGAATACCAAATGTTAACTGCATTCGATGGAGTTTGCATTTGAAATATTTTTATATATAATTAATTACTTTTTATTTTAAGATATGTTAAATATTTGTCAAACTAATTCAAAAATTGAAATTGTTTTCAATTTGTTTGTTATTTCAAAGAAACAAGGTAGTTGAAAATTAAACACTCTTGTTTTAAATTTTGTTTTAAAGAAACGCGAAAGCGTTGAATTTCTATTTTAAAAATTTTTTGTCTAATTTTAAAGTATGTTTTTTTGTCAGTGTAAACTAAACCAACGCTCAGGGGATGCCCCCTATAAATGCGTAAGCATTGTGTTGGTTTCGAAGAGAGGTGATAGTTTTGTAGGATGGTGAAAAGGTGCAGTAATGACGGTGAAGATTTAATTTAAATTTGCATAGCTCGAATTCGTTCGGAAACACAGACGCAGGGACATTATTCCACAATCTTACAGAGCGACCAAAGAACGAGTTATCCCTGAAATGCGTAGATCTATTGGACACAACGGCAATGGTATGGAGATGGACTTGGTGCGCTGCCCTAGTAATTTTAGGAACCAGACGAGCTGGTGGCGTAAGGCTGCGTTTTTCCCTTTAACATTTCCCCTGGTAATACCTAAAGAAAAGGCTCAGCAACCAACATTGCGACGATGTTCAAGAGAGTTGAGAGACGATGAAATGTTTTCATCCCCTATCAACCTATCAAATATATCGTACGTCATTGAATCCGGTCCATAAACTCCAAATAAGATCTTAAAGCCCTTGCCCAAATGTGCAAATTGTACTCCATTTAAGGAGTACAGAAAATCCAAATGTGTTTTACGTAGACACCTGCCGTGAAGGCTTAATTCTACGGTGCTCTAAACACTGGACCGACACATTGCGTCGGCCAACGCCCCTTTGAGAGTTCAAAGGTACCAAATTAGCAAAATGTTGTGATGACATGTCGCAACCCTTGGTTTGGGTGGAGGCCTATCTAACACCTCTTCCGTACTGCGGAGTACGGCACCCGAGTTGAGAATGCAACTCACACACTGAGCTAGGTAGCTCTGCCCGCGAAATGGGTAGTAAACCACAACCACCACGAAGCTCCCCGAAGGGCCAGCCCAACAAGTCAGCCTGGCAATGCCAGGGGCCGCTGACTTCCCGTGGTACCAGTTTTCAAGTCCTTGGTAAGACCTCGTAGCAAAGCTACTACCAGTTGAGCTCATCACAGGACTGGTGACCGGAAAGAGTTATTTATTCTGCCAGAATAAAACCTGACACGCGAAATTGTTTAACCTGTCAATTTGCTCACTAGATGCAAGCGCATTACTGACATTAAACTCTCCATTTGCTGCTTGAACAATGCCCATGGAACCTAAATCTCGAATATCTTCGTAAAGAGGACATTCGCACAACACATGGGACCAATGCTCGAGAATTGATCCACAGTGGCAGCCTTCGGTTGCGCTGAGATTCCGCTTATGCAAAAATGCTTTAAGAGAACCATGGCCAGTCAACAGGAAGCCCAGACTTAGGGAGAACCTAAAATCTGGACGACCTGCCACAAAAGTCACGTCACGTATAAATTGGTAGGTTACTCTACCATTCTGACTCTGACTCCATCTAGATTGCCATCTAGATGTAGCGCATAGTTTTAGCATAGCCTTTATCTCAGTCGAGCTCAAATTCCTACCTAGCACGTCCGGAGCCCAATCAGGAGCCAACCAGGGCAAACCCCTACGAATTCGGTATGCAATGCTGGTTTGCATTACCACTAAATCCAAGGGCAGTACCCCCATCAACACCTGAAGTTCATCCGTAGAGACCGTACGGCACACCGGCATACAACAAATCAAATTCACTCTCTGACATGAAAGTATCTTGCGGTAGCCAACAGCACAACTGACTATGTCGCCCCAGACAGGTGAATCATAAGTTGCACAAGCAACAAACAGCCCACGATACATGAGACGGACAGCCCACCTACTGAGTCCCCAGTCACTCCTCAACATCCTACGTACTCGCCCTACCAATGTCAACAGACGCTCTCTTAACTTCTCTAAGTGCACCAAGAAGTTCATCCTTTCTCTCATGTGGATTTCCAAGTACTTGACCTCAGTCACATACCTGAGACCCACACCCTCCAAGCTGACAAAAGGAGGTCGACCGCATGATAATTTGCCCTTGAGAAACATCATCACCGTCTTGTCCCTTGCAACACTAACCCCTACCTGTGCACCCCAAGCACTTATGGCAGCCATAACCTCACTTGCCTTGGTTTCAAGCTTAGCACGAGAACCACCTTCCACCAATACAAGAAGACCATCAGAATACGCACAGCACTTAGACAGATGTTCAAGCCGCCGCAATAGGGGATCCATCATGAGATTCCATATAAATGGACCACAGATAGAACCCTGCGGACAGCCACGAACAATATCTATCCCTACCGTTTGGTTGACACCTATCACGCATGCTTTCCTACCCGAAAAATAGCTCTGTCAAAGCTTAATCTCCCGGCAACCCACCTCTCCTAGCCTGTCTATCACCTTTTCCCAGCTTAAATAGTCAAAAGCACCCATAAAATCAATAAATAACCCCAAAACATATTTGGAGCTACTCTCATTTACGGTACTTCTAAACCAAATTCCCTTGCAGAAACCAAATTGCCTATCGCAAATTTGAGCATCCCCGCACTCTTGGAGCCGTTCCACCATGACCCTCTCCAGTACCTTTCCAAGCACCGAAAGGAGACTGATGCCCCGGTAGGACCTCGGATTGCTCCTCAGCCTATCAGGTGACTTCAGGAGCACAATAACCCGTGCTTGTTTCCATGCGTCAGGGAAGATTCCTTCGCTTTCCAGCACTTTCCATTCAAGGCTTCCAGGTACTCAGGAATGACCTTCCAGATGGTCTTGCACATCTCGCCAATCATACCATCTATACCCGGAGACTTTTTCCCCCTGAGTTGCGATATGCCATACTCTACTTCACCCATTCCCAATGCCGGGGGATCAACCACCTCCCTATAAAGAGAAGAGGCCTCACCATCCGACCTCGGAAAAAATGAGTTCAGCAGAGCATGAACACAATCCCGCCATTCTGTTAAAACAGTACCATTCTGGCTGATACCGTTAACATCAACAGAGCGACTCTGGCCATGATATATTTTGTATGCCGTACACCACGGGTCATCTCTGTTGCCCCGGATAAAATCCCTCCAATCCTGTTCTTTTATGCAGACCAACAGTTCCTTGTACTCTCTTAAGCTTTCTCTGTACCTATCTCTAAGCTGAGACCACTGGCTATCTCCGGCCACCCTGGCCCTCTGGACTCTGATCCTGAGACGTCTGAGCAACCTTCTCTTCAATGTGAGGTCACGCGACCACCACTTCACCCTACCACGATTAGTCTTGCGACACCTCGCAAGCAGAGTGTCGTTAACACGTTCAACCCACTCACCTAACAGAGCAATCTGTCGACTAGTGTCTAGGTTTCGAATCACGTGAACCGGGACATCCATGGCCATTTCATGAAGAAATACACCATAAACATTCCAGTCCATGCCGCGAGTACACCATCTTTTCAAGTCTAGTTGACGACGTGCAATCCTATCGTAAGTGAGCACAATTTCTATTAAATTGTGATCACTCACGCCCCAAGCCCTAACCTCCCAATTAAATCTAAATAAACCTAAGGCTATGCTATTGGCCATTGTTACGTCAATGTCGCTAACCCCATTGGGCCCGTGGAACGTGTATACTTCCTCTTGACTCATTAATCGCACTGATGCACCTACTAAGCATCCATTCACTCGGCACCTCACCCCTGACATGGTTCCGATATCCAGTAGATACCTTACTGAACCACATAGGGGATGATGCATTCGCGTCGACGCCTAGGATCAGCGGAATGCTACTCTCGAGTAGTAGCACCGAGTCCAAGTACGTTAAGTACGGTTCAATGGGTTCACCGAACTTGAAATATGCGCTTGCCAGAAGCATCCTACCAAACGCCCCCTCCACCGCGACACAAACCCCCCACTCACTAACGCTGACAATCATGCACTCAACATTCATGTCATTGATAATGACAGCAGAATTACCTCTGGAATCCAGAAAGATCGGCATATCTGCAGGTAAACCCCTTATGCAACCATTGGTGGCATAAGGTTCCTGAATCAGAGCAAAACAGCTCCCACTGTCTCTCAATAACGGGCCCAGATCACACATTGCTGCAAACGAACCCTGACAGTTGAGTTGCAATATTTTTGGACTCATTAGTGTCTGGCGTTCATCCGGGCTAGCATGGCACAGTGCTGCGTATATGCTTCTGACATCATTCGATGTTCAGAGGGCATGCCTTTAAATGCACAATTGCGGCAACTCAACGCGTTGTTGCAACGGCCCGCCTTGTGTCCACATCGAAGGCAGACGTCCTCTTTCAGTCTGCATTCGCTAATCCTGTTATCCAGGCTCAAGCAACGGAAACAGCCGAACCGAGGCTTGAAGCTCCTCACCAAGAAGAAGAACCACTTGACGTAGCAACGTCCGACATCCAAAAGGGCATTCATGGCTGCGCCACTGCCCTCCAAAATGATGTTCGACGCCACGCCAGAGCCAACCTTCCACGGAGGGCTCACAAGCTTCACGTTCTTTTTGAACTCATCATGACTCATTTTGACTTTCAGGTTCAACTCGTAGAGATCCCCCATGAATTCATCAAGGGTTATCTCAGAGTGAACACCCTGAACTACGACTCTGTCACCGAGTTTTTTGTTAACGGCTACCTCCAAGCCAACTTCTCCGAACTTAGTGTTCTTTGTGATTTTGTTAAGGAGTACAATTGAAATACTTTGAAGTATTCCACCGTTTTAAAGCCGGGTCAGTGAATATTTGCTCATCTTTTAAAAGAGTTGGTATAGATGAAAGCGTCTGAATCTTTACTCTTTCAACAAATCACCAAAAGTTGTTGCTCTCTTTGGGATAGAGTTAAACCTGTTCTCTGACGCGAGTCTCGTGCAGAAACTTATCACGCTTTTAAATTGCATTACAGCGATTCTTTTGGTATAAGCATTCTTAGTAGAGTGCCAATTCTGAAAGGCTTCCTCTTTGGACCTGACCGCAATCCTGCAAGTCTCATTAATCTAGGAGTGATCTTTTGGTTTAATGCTACTCATCAATCATTGCTTGTATCATGAGTGGACAGTGGTGGTGACCGTGGCATGCAGTTTAAGTGTGTGGCTTAGCATGCTCGGAGCCCGGGTTCGATCCCCAGGCGCGGCGAAAAGTTTTTTTCAATCAAAAATTTTTCTGATCGGTCACCACCTTTCTGCAGACAATGGCAAACCTCAGAGAGTAAATAATGCCATGTAAAGCTTCTTGAGAACATAAACTTTAGCCGTTCGTAGTCGGCATAAAACATGTAGGTCCAGTTCTCGGTCAATTGTGTGCAAACATTTAATAACACACACAACACAATTGACCATAAGAAGCTCGGTCAAAGTCCTTTCAAGAACTGAAATGGCCAATTTGTTTTTTTTTTTTTTTTTTGTTATCATGAGCGGCATTCACGTTTCTATCAGCGCAACATAATTTCCAATTGAAGTTGCGGTAAAAATTGCTTCACCCAACCCAATTTGGCCTTTCATAAAAGCAAGCTATTCCCTTCCGGGCTTTAGGCGTAGAAGAATGTTGGTTAGAATATGAAAAAGCAACAGATATGGTACAGTGGTCCGAATTACCAAGAGGTGCGTTGACACTCACATCACATTTTTCATGATAAGAAGTCAGAAAAAGGTCCAGGACTATAAGGCTTTGCTGACCAACTCTGGAATTGTAGGTTGGTTCTTTAACTTATTGAATCAATTTGTTCGATTCAGCAAAAAGTTCAACATATAGTCTTTCTGGTGTTGTTTGGACCGAGTGACATAACTAAGCCGGATTGTAGACTTTAAAAAAGTATATTTATTTGAACACTTATACCAAGTTTCATGCAATTATAAACACTACCTCTTCTTATCCTTGGTTTTTGGACAACATACAGACGGATGGAGTAAGAAATCAAAAATGCCCATAGAACATTGGCTTAAATATTTGATTTCGGTTTGGTTCATAATTTTATTTCGTTCTGTTTTTTTTTTGTTTAATTTTTACAACAAAATGCCGTAAATCTTTAATTTTTCGAGCTATGGGGTCAGTTCAAATTTTCAAATTTTTAAAATAAATCATGATTTCATCACCAATTGGTGTAGGTGTGTCCCCTATAGAGAACATTATTTTTATGTATACATACCGAAGCCAAGGTCTTATATTAATGATTTCGATAGAGATTTTTGGAATTCCAATTCAAAATAATTCAAATTCAAATAGCTTAAATCTTGTTAACCAATTTAAATAAGATGGACCACACAAGGTGATTAAGATAGGAAAGTGAAATTTTATCAATAAAACCTGTCTACATATATTTAAACAAATCGACCAAGATCATTCCAATTTATAGTGTTGCATGCATTCGAATTGTTAAAAAGTTATCGTTTAGTCAACTTTTCGATTTTTATTTTTTTCGTGTTTACTTATACGCTTGTATCTTTGAATTATCTGCTTTTAGAGAAAAGGTTTGTTTCTCGCTTTTATACAATGAGTTTTTTTGTTTTATATTATCTGTTGCTATAAATCAGTTTGCCACTTCACTGACGTGGTCATAACTCAAATATCTATTTTGAGAAAATGTGACACACAACAGCAACAACAAGTATTAAAACAACAACAAAGCAACAATAACCACAAAACAACAACTATTTTGAAGATAATAAACCATAATTTGCATAAACAGTTTGTCGATAACTCTTGGCTATTTTATATACTTATTTCCTTAACAAAAATTGATTTAAATAAGAATGAGTTTAATAAAAACTCACACCTAGAATTTTCTTCACACCCAGAAAAATAAAAAATAAACAGCTTAGATTTTTATCTTTATTTACTACTATTTTTGGAAATTTTGAATCAACCTCCATAGTGTTAAAATATGCAAATTTATTTGGTCAAATGAACAATTTGTTTAAAACGCTATTCAAAATCAGTTTATTTAACTTTTTCTGTGACACAACTGACGCACGCACTGACAGTGAATTATATGGAGTTTAGCTCAAAAGTTGTCTTTGCCGAAAAAATTCTCTGTTTTATGGGATTTCTGTATCAATATATTTCTCATAAAGTTGAATGTTTTATTTCTTATTTGTTTGTTGTTAGGTGTTATTTAAATGTTTTTTTTTTGTCTTGTTGGCTTAGAGAGATTTCATTGTTAACTGGACAAACTCCTTAATCTTGTTTTATGAATCAACAACGCATTCGATATTGATTTATTAAACGCAAGTATTTTGCTTCAACAGTAGGTCGTTATCGCTGAAAGCAATCGAACTGAAAAGCGCTGAAATAGAGTAGTAGGGAGAAATGTGGGCGGCAATTCCGATTGACAGACAAAAACAATAAAACAATTTGCCATTTCAGCCCTTGAAATGCTTTGACCGAGGTTCTTGTGATCAAATTGTGTTGTCTGTGTTATTAAGAGGTACCGCTCCGATACAGACTTTTAATCGGCCAATGTCTTATGGTGTCTTATGTAAGTGCGCACACCTACCAATTAAACGAAACCCAACTAAAAAATCAAGTGGAAATCTGACCTACCATTTGATTTTCTAGTTGGGTTTCGTTTAATCGGTAGATGTGCGCACTAACATAAGACACCATAAGACATTGGCCGATTATAAGTCTGTAGTGTGCGGTACCTCTAAATGTTTGTACACAATTGACCGAGAACTGGACCCACACATTTTATACCGACTCTGAATGGCTAAAGTTCATGTTCTCAAGGAGCTTTATATGGCATTATTTTACACTCTGCAGAGAGGTGGTGACCGATCAGAAATTTATTGAACAATTTTGCCGCGAGTGGGATTCGATCTTGAGCTCCGGGCATACAACGCCACACACTTAACCTAGGGGAAGAGTGGCTTGAAAGAGCCAGTTTTAAAAAAGTTACAAAATATATAAAAATAATTAATAAAATTATAATTCTTGTATCAAAAGTATTTTCTCATTCATTTATGAACGTAATACCATGAAATATTTTCCAAAATCAACAATATTTTTAGACCTGTAGCCATTTATAAAAAACATGAAATTCGGCTCTTTCATTACACATGGGCATTGAAAGAGCAAACCAAAGTTTTGAAAGAGCCATCTTCTTATTACAAGACTTAACACGAAAAATAACGAATATTTTATTAAAAATATTAATTGTTTTTATAAAAAGTATTGTTTTTACAAAAACAAATTAAATAAATAAAAAAATTCAAAACTAAAAACAAAAAATAGTTAAAAAACTTAAAAATATTTTTACCAAAAAAATTAAATCGCTTTGAAGAAAATCTATAATAATAAGACCTATTCCAAAAACAAAATAAGAGGTTTAAAACACTTAAAACATTTTTAACAAAAATAATTTAAACTTCCTTTACGCTTCTTCATACCACCGCAACCCAGCTCTTTCAAAACATATTGTCCAAAGAAACATAACCTCAAAAATTAGTATGAAATCAAGATTTTTCCGGCAAAATAAATATGTTATTGGTAGGCCTAATATATCAATAAAATTATAGTATAATAATATTACTGTTAGTTTTAAAGGTGAAGACGTCACAAAACAAATAAAATGTTCTGAAAAACTTACTTAATGATGAAGAAATCCAAAATACGATACACCATCGTCGTTTATTATCAGTGAACTGTCAAATGTTCGAGGGTGCCATGTGATGAGTATTGCTTCTTAAAAATTATACTTTAAGAAGCATTCGTATGAAAACTACCGCGTAAATCAAGATGGCTCTTTCAAAACTTGGCTCTTTCAAAACTTGGCTCTTTCATGCCACTCTTCCCCTACATGCCATGGTCACCACTATGGATAGACAGAAATGTCAAGAAATATAATTGAATAAGATAAGATGTGGTTTGTGGCAGCGAAGAAAAGGAAGTAACAACTGCACCTTTCTCCGACTTTTTGACCTTAAGGGTGCATTAGGTACATTCGCTTCATTTAAGGTATATTCCGTAACTTAGTATTCTTAAAACTAGTTTTTGTTCTTGAACAAGTAGTTGATTTAACAATAATGTACTTGCTTTACGATCAAATAGTTTAATTAAGTAACTCTGTTCTGTTTTTAAGTCCACACTATTGTGAAGAACGTTTTCTCTCTGCTCGGTTTTCTTTTGGCGGCTTTATAATAAAATAGCGATGGATAAATTTATCAAATTTATTCCTCAGATGTTAGGTACTTATATTATTACTTGTTATAAAAAACAATGTCCTTAATAAAGATCAATTAATTGGTTGACTCTTTTTGAAACAATTCATGCATTAAAAACTCGAAGTACACTCAGAAAAAAGTGTTTCGGAATATGATTAAAAAGGCATCATATTTAGAGAAAAATGGTATAGATTTTGCTCCAGAGAATGCTATTCTCTAATTGCGATACTAAAAATTCTCTAAAAATGATAAAAAGCTTCCATGAAATAGAAAAATATATCGTTATTAGAGAAAAAACCTTTTTTTTTGAGAAAATATTTGTTTTTATTGAAGAAAATATTTCTCATAGTGAATTTTTTATCAAAATATAAGAAAAGTTTTTCATTTTCAATAAAATTTCTCTATAAATGAGAAATTTTTTGTGCGAGAAAAATACTTATCATTATTAGAGACATTGAAATATTTCCATTTCTTAGAAGTAAAGAAATATTTCTTCGAAAATGTGAAAATTTATTCTAATTGAAGAAAATTTTATTTGAAAAAGAGAAAATTGCTATTATTAAAAATAGAGAAATTTTTTACCGGAGCAAGGTATGTGTTTTTTTCTCAGTGTATGTAATTTTTTCGTTTTATCGCTTTGTATTAAGACTAAAGGCCCATTCCATAGAGACAGGTGTGACTATAAAGAACACTCTAAGAACAAATGGCGAGATTTCACTGCAATTATTGCTGGCATCACTTTAACAGCAATTATTGTAGTAAAATCCCACAGCACGAAATATAGAATATTCTCTCTCACTCTTCTCTCTCTCTCTCTCTCTCAAATTTCTCCTACAAATTTTCTCTTGCGCTCTACTAAATAGAGTGTATTGCTAAATAATATCGATGAAAATGCGTTTTATTTATCATACTTGTTCTTTTATTGATTACTTATTAATTATCAATAAATTTATTAATAATTAATCAAAATTCAAACACATTCATTAGTTTGTTTTTATCATTGCATGGAACAGCATCATATAACATTGTTGTTGTTCCATGTGGTGATCAATACTAACTGGTGTAAAATAATGTATCTGCCAGTGCTGTCACTTTACCACAATTGTGGTAGATCTACGACTTTTTTCGACTTTTTTGACATCTACCACTTCTACCACCCACTATTTACCTTTTCCCAAAATCTACCACTATTTTATTTCTGTCACAATTTCTATCATCAATCTATTTTTAAAGAATTATATCTATAATTTGTTTCTTTAATTTAATTTTTATAATATTTTACCGAGACAGGAAATGGAATTTTTTAAATGTGTGATTGGATTTGAATAGTATTGCATTGGAATAAATCATAAAATTTATGCAAAAAACAAAATATAAATTTGATTTTCAGTTCTTTTTCAATTATCCCGAAATTATTTGTGTTTAATTTCGCAGGACACGAAAACGTTACCTAAGTTACAACTTATAAAAAGTTTTCAAATTCAATATAACACCTAATCTAACAATCTTTTAGTGCTCATGAAAACTTTGCTTGAAAGTTGCTTATTTTCTGGTTCGCGAGCAGCTCTTAACTTGGCTCTTGGCTTGCTCGCGGTCAAGTTTGTACTTTGCATCTCATGATAGACAGTGGGAGTTACGGAAATTTTAAAAACGGCTTGGGCCACGAGCGTCTTAAAAGAAGCGAGATCCAATAATGAAATTTTTACGTTTATCAGTCTTTATGATCCGGTATTCACAATTGAAAATTGATGTAATGCTATTTTTGGAAAATAATTTGAGAACAATTGTTTATCTTTTTTTTTCAATAAAATTTAATGAATGTTAAAATAAAGCTATACCATAGTTTTTATGAGATTGCAATAACAATAGAGTTCAGCTACTACAGCTTTCTCGCACATTCTCAGTATTAACATATTGGAAGTACTGCAAGTAAGCCCCATTTTTTGAAGATAGGAAAAAATCTACCACTAATTTTCTTAATCTACCACTCTTTTCAGACACAATCTACCACTATTTATAATTTTCAAGTCACAGCACTGGTATCTGCTAAAAATATGAATTAATTGTGAGAGCGAACTGAGCGAAAACCAGGTGTTATCAGGGTTGCCAGATACTTTTCGCTTAAAAACGTCAACAAGCTTTTCAAAAATCGTCATTTGGGTGTAAAAATCGTCATTTGCCCGTCCCAAAAATCGTAATTTAAGTCCTAAAGTCGTCACAAAGTACAGAAGATTTAAATTTTTATTTAAAGCAAAACAAGTAATGAAAACTTTTTATTTATAAAAAAACAGTATATTAAAATTAGAAGATCAAATTCATTTACATATATTCACTCGTCTGGGACAAGTTACCCTACTCGTGGGGTAAGTTGTCCCAATGCGTTGTCCTCGTTGTCACTCTGCTTAACGTAATCGCAGCCGCACTCCGAAGCACAATTTGAGCAGCGATGTATCTAACTATCACATTCAATGCATTATGCTCATTTTATACATTGACGATAGTTGTTATTGGATTTGACCCTCGACAATGCTTGACAACATACTACACACTAGATACCTAGATACCATAGATGAAAGAATAGAAGGTTACGACATCGACGTCATTGGAGCGAATGGAATGTTGCCATCTCTATGTAGCCATTCTATAGCCATCCTTTTTTAGCTAATAGGAAGGGTTTGCTCCGATTACGTCATCTAACGGTAAAACTTCAGGACGGCGTTATCTTGTATTCTTTCATTCATGCTAGCAGTATTCAGCTTACATCATGATTTCTGAAGATGTCTGACCTCGTTTTGCGATTCCAAAAAATTCAAATAAAGCAAAACATACTTTCAAAATGATTATTTGAGATTATATATGATATTATATATAACAACAAGTCCCACAAGCGCTGAGACAAACTGTACCATTTGCAAAGAAAATGTAAATAGTATTCTGTAAATTTATACATAATTTTTTATTCAAAAATTTAGAGATATTTACAAAAAATAATATTAATTGTATTTGAAATTTATTTTAAGTTGAATATAACACACTTATTTTTGTCAAAACAGAAATTTTTAAAAAATAAAAAAAAAAAGCAAATACTTATTTCCTTAAATCTCTTTTAAAACAAAACTAACGGCACTTGAACTTTCTTGGGATGGTAGAAATTGCAATAGCGTTTAGATGGCATTGATATTCCACTCGATAACGTGTTGAATCAAATGATGTCAGTATTGTGACAACTAGTACTTTAGACAAGGGGGATGACTCTCCCCTACTTTATATATTTTTTGTTGAATACACAGAGAGAAAAAATTGGGCTAAAATCAAGCTTAAAGCTTTCGTAAATGAAATTAGCACAACAGAGCTCAAAATCATCTTAAAACATACTATCCACTTTCACAGTTTATGCCAGAAATTGTGCTCGAAAATTTTGTTGATAAACACGTCAATTTGTGCTAAATACGTGTATTTAGATCTTGGGCTTGTTGATAAAAAATATATGTAAATGTAGTTGTCGTTGTTTTTTTCACATTAAAAACATGAGCAACCGAACGACGTTATTCTATTCGAAGCAAAAAATACAGCATTATTTGATTGATCGTCGGTTTTTGTTCCTGTGGTAAAAGTGCAGGAAATAAATTAAAAATTAAAAAATTGAAAAAGTTAATTTAGGAAACAACAAAACAAAGTTTCTTTTAGTCGTTTTATTAGTTGCTGGATCCACTAGTACACTTCATATTTTTCCTCGAACGTTATTTTTGCCGCTTGTTCTCGCGCTTGTCCATACTAAAATGTCATAAATTGGGCACAATTTCTTCAATAACCATTTTTTTTTTAAAACTTTACACTGAAAAAACTACATTTTCAAAGCAAGCAATCCAAATATTTATTTTTAACAATAAAAAAAATAATGAGAGGTAAAAATTTCATGAGTTTCTGGATATTTTTAATATTTAGTTAGAGCTGAGGCGTATTGATTGGGTATATATAAGGCCGGGTCGATTTGTGGGGAGGCAAAAAACTCGCCCATTGCTCTGTGGAAATCGTATTCTAGGGATCAAAATAAGAAACTTTGTCGAAGGAACCATACCTCTAAAACGAATTCTGATGTCCCCAATTTGGGTCGAACTTTTGGGTAGGGGCAAATTTTGAAAAATCCCACTTTGACCCATTTAGAGTGCTCCAATTGAGTCCAAATGTATGACCGACCCCCACTAACTTTGGAGACCCGACCCACCCATGACAGTGGCACACCCCCTGGAACCCCCCTGGGGGTTACCCATACAAACATTTAAAAAAATCGCCAGTTTTGGCACTTTACATGGAAAAATCAGCGAAATGCCTATGTTTTTTTCTTTTTGGAGTTTTTTCTCTTAGAAATTTATTCAACCCTTTTAAAAAAATTAAGATATCACTGTGACACAATTGCAAATCGGAAAATTGCTTGTGTGCGTTTTTTACGGCACCACAAGACACAGCTGCATGTCGTAAACTTAATTGTGTAGTTTTTTTATAGCACCTACTTAAGAAATGAAGGTTGTGTTTACAACCCTTTTTGTGGGTATTTTATGGCACCTTCTTAAGAAATGTGCGTTTTATGCAACCATTTTAACAATTAAGGTATCACTGGAATGCACCGCAACCCTTTTAAAAAATTAAGGTATCACTGTGACACAATTGCAGATCCTAAAATTGCTTGTGTGCGTTTTTAAGCCATCACAAGACACAGCAGGTAGAATTGAAATTACCGTCAATGTACCCCACAATTGTACCCCACAGATGTTTAACGTATTGTTTTACCATGGATGGATGTAGAGTTAAGCTTATTGAAATAAATCATGGAAATAAGCTAGCCGTTATACTAAATTAAAATATTGTAATTTTTTAAACTTTAAGCTGATATGAGGCTTTTTTAGCTTTTTAGTATTTAGTTTTAGGATAATAATCCAAAAAGTACGTTTTTCTCAATTAAAAAGGTACACTTTGAAATTCCCTTATAGCATCACTGCTTTAGACCTTAAAAACAAGGGAGATTTAGTAAATTTATCAATAAAGGTTAAACCTGCTTCGATTTAATGGCCAGTACATTACTAATATTTCGTATTATGTTATGTTATGTTATGTTATGTTATGTTATGTTATGTTATGTTATGTTATGTTATGTTATGTTATGTTATGTTATGTTATGTTATGTTATGTTATGTTATGTTATGTTATGTTATATTATGTTATGTTATGTTATGTTATGTTTTATTATGATATGTACTGTTATATTATTTTATGTTATCTTGTTTTATTTTGTATTATTTTGTTATGTTCTATTATGTCATGTTATATTGTGTTATGTTATGTTACGCTTTACACATTATCTTATGCGATATCTCAGATTGTAGCCTCCGAGGAACATAAACTGATCGGAATAACTGTGAAACTCTGTAAAGATTCCCCGTTTGTTAGTTCTAGAATGGAGGATTCTAGGTCTTTCCCTTTAATTTCAACCACTGTGCATATTATCATAACTTTTCTCTCGATATCTAAAAGTTGCAAATACTTTGGATATACAAGAGTCATCAACCAGAAATGCAACCATACAGACGTCGTTTTAGATGCCACACACAGCGTCAAAAATATTATTATTAGTTTGGTTTTGGTGTTGTAGTTGTTGTTTTCGTAGTCGAGACTTAAATCATAATTAATAAACAATAAAATAAAAAATTCCTACTTCATTGAAATACTTCAAGAAACACTTGAAATAAGAACGCGTGAATAAGAAACCCAAGCCCAACCCATAAAAAAAAACGGACAGGAAAAAAAATTAAAACAAAATATCATAATGTATGATGTCAAAAATATCATGCATGACATAGCCACACACACACTGGAAATGCTATACGAGATTGAGATAACAAAAACAACCACGTGACACTCCTTCATATTTTGAGTATTAAATTTTTGGCCATTAAAATTTTTAATATTTTTTCAACTCTTTTTTCTCTTTGAGTTAAGTGTTAAGCTGTTCATCTTTTGGACTGACCAATGATAACTTAATATTATATAACTGCTTTTAACCATACATTTTAGAATAAAATGATCATAAAAAAATAAACATTCTGATAAAATTTTTTAAATGAATTGCTTTTTATTTATAAAATAAAATAAATAAAATGATTTATGAAATATACAAGAAAAAAAAAGAAGGAAAACCATAATAAAGAGAACAAATTAAGAGCTTTCGAAAAATGTATATTTTTATTTTATCTCTACATAGTGTTATCAACAATTGATTTCTCGTACCCACTTACTCTTTTTTGCCATTCTTGTTTCTTTTCCTTCTTCGCTTTCTTTCTTACATGCATAGAACTATTCATAATTTATACTTTTCTCTCTATCTCTTGCTGTATCTCTCTACTGTATAACACGCACACCCATAACTGTAAACTCATCAGGCACATCAGTAGCTGGTTCAAGATCACTTATGCTTATTTTTTTAACCTCATCATGTGACGATGCTTTTGGCCCGGATGAACCGCTGCGAGTTGTATCGGGAGGAAATTTTCTCAAAAATGATGAATAGCGTTCAGAGGCTTTATTGCTTTCTCTTCTTTGGTTTATTTTATCATATACTACTTTGTAGGGCAGATTATCATGTTGGCCATCGACCAACAAGCCCGTTATGCGTTGTATATCCGATAAATTTCCTAGGAACTTTCTTCTGGCGAGCAGTTTTCGCTTTAAGGACTTGAAAGATTTTTGTTTTGTTAGTCTTTTCTTCTTCGAATCTTGAGATTTTCTTGAGTGACTAGAGATTTTGGGAGATAGTCCTTTTTCCTTTTGATGCGATTTGCTCGAGTTATTTTGACTTGTTGTCGATTTCTCCTTCTTCTTGTTTTTGTCATCCGGTAGATGCTTCTTTTTTTTGCGTCCTTTCTTTCGTTGCATTCGACTTATCTCCGAGACGCCACTATCAATTGAGGCACTATAAGAATTTCTAGGTTTTTGCTTGTTTAACCAGTCCGGTAATAACTCCATTGAGGGCTCCATTTCTTCAGGGTCCGTTAACTTGTTAGTATTTTTGTGCTTTTCGTTCTTTTTTTGTTCTAATCTTCGTTTTTCTTCTGCTTGCTTAGCTTTTCGGCGCATCTCGTCCCATTTGATTTTTTGCCTTAGCTTGAGCTTGGCTTTGGCTCTCTCTCTTTTTCTTTGTTTCTTTTGTTGCTTTAATTTTTTCGCTATACATTGTGTTTTCAACTTACTTGTTTGTTTTTTTCTCAGCTTGTTTGCCATTTGATATTTGCGCTTTCTTACTGAACACTGTGTTAATTTTATTCTCTTAAGTCGCATCAACTTTGAGGGAATTTTTTTAGTATTCAAAATTCGATACTTTCTTCCACATTTTTTGATGCAGCGTTTTTTCTTTCTTATTAGCCTGGCTTTGGCTTTGGCTTTTTCTTGTTTGACTCTCTTGATCCTTTTGACTTTTTTGATCCTCTTTATTTTCTTGATTCTCTTTATTCTCTTGACTTTTTTGAGTTCTTTTATTTGTTGCAAACGTTTTAGTCGTTTGAGTCTACCTCGTTTTTTTCGCTTCTTTCGCCATGACTTCTTTGCTTGATTACCTGTTAATTGTTTTTTCTGCGCTAGCTCTGTCTGACGAGCCTTTTCTCGCTCATTTTTCCACAGACGTTGCATTGCTCTCTTGCGCGCCAGTCTACGCTGGTGCACAAATCGTCTCATTTTTAAAACTTTTTGCCAATGTTCCTTTCTACGCTTTCTCCGTTTTCTTTGCAACTCTTTGTTACGTTCTTTACGTCGTTTTTGCTGCAATCTGCGTCGTTGCTTCTGTTCTTGTCTCCTCCGGAGCATTTCTCTCTTGTGCTTAAGTCTACGTTTTCGCAAAATTTTTTGCAATCTCCGCCGCTTTTCTCTTCGTCGTTTTCTGCGTAACTCTTTTTGGCGACATAACCGCAAGTTTCGCCGAAGAATGTTTTTAAGTTGACGTTCCATCTTTCTCAAGCGTTTTAATTGTCTTCTTATCTTCTGCAACTTTTTGCGACATGTATTTTCTTTTTGCTTTAGTCTTAATCGCGTTTGTTTTCGCCGTTCCTTTTTTTGAAGTCTAAGACTTTTTTTCTGCAATCTGCGTTCTCGCCGCTTATCTCTCATAAGCTGGAGTTTCTTTAATCGTTTTCTCTTTTTCGCTGTTTTAATTGTAGTTTCATCAAATGAAACCTTCTTTGGTCTTGAAGTTCTATCGCGCTGCTGTTGACGCTGTTTCACACGCTGTTGTCTTCGTATTCTCTTTTGTTGAAGCTTTATCTTCGAGGCGTTTGCTTTGCGCTCTTCTTTTGCCTTTCGCTTTCGTTCGGCTGTTCGTTTGCGCTGCTGACGTTTCTGCTTTGCAAATTTCTTGACCCGCTTGCGTCGCTGTATTTGTTGACGTCTTCGAAGACGTCGAAGCTTTTGCAGTTTTTGCTTTTTCTCCAATATTTGCTTTCTACGTTTTTTGGCCAGCGCCCGTTTATGAGCTTTAATTTTTTCCCGTTTTGCTCTTTTATTGCGTTCATGTCGGCTGTTTCGTTCTCGTTTTTGCTCAATCAGTTTAAGCTTCCGCAAATGATTTCGCTGGTAAAAATGCCTAGCTCTCAACCTTCTCCGTAACGCATCGTTCGTCGGCATGCTCTCTCACGGTCTTAGCACTGCATTCAATTTCCGAAGGCTGATCGTTTTCAACCTAATCAAAATTTAGCGAACTCTCTTTTAGTTCCCTTTAAATTGCAATTCTTTAAATTTGTCTAATACAAAATATAATAAAAAAAAAAAAAAACAAAATATGTCAACATGACATATTTTCACACAAAACTTTTGTATTTCTTTTTTGACGTCTTTATATCTCCGTTATTTTTTCAGTTTTGTGAAACGTTTCAAATATATTTCACAAGAGTCAAGAGTCTTTCGTTTTATAGATTAAGGCTTTCCACAAGCTATGGGACATAATACATTTTTTTAAGAAGTCTGTTCTGGTAAGGGTCTTGAGATTAAGCTAACCTTTCCATATTTTCTATGGGACAGAGGTTGTTCTCTCTTATTGCCAAATAGTTAAAACCAAAC
Organism: Tetanocera ferruginea; assembly: GCA_958299015.1. Taxonomy (NCBI): domain Eukaryota; kingdom Metazoa; phylum Arthropoda; class Insecta; order Diptera; family Sciomyzidae; genus Tetanocera; species Tetanocera ferruginea. The sequence continues at coordinate 50,850,954 of OY282642.1, read as the reverse complement.
AACTTTTAAGAATGCAGTAACATAAACTCTACACATTATCCTGTTTACAATAATCTCCGATGTTATTTATGTATAATAAACTTCCAATCAATGAATATCCGGTGGAATAACTACGGTACTAGCACTTGAACACGTTCGATCTTAATCAACGAAATTAAGACAAAAAACTTGTTGTGACAAATATATGGCTCGATGGTTGCCATACTTGAATGGTATATCCATCCGAGTCATATTTGATGTTTATCGAAGAACGCTACATAGTTCTCTTTCTATACCTCTCTATACCAGGTAACCGAATATCGTTCAGATCAAACCATAGATACTCTTCAAAAAACTGTTATGTGATAGATTAGAACAAATCTTCGATTGCTGTACAAACTTGCAAAGGAATTCAATTTCCCCAAACTCTATAATGTCTGTTCAAAACAGAAAACGGATAATAAGTCTTTTATTGTTCCTTGATAAGAAAGTCGCAAGTCTCATAGAGACTGTTTACTATTCTGGTCTTAATATTCTGATAAAAATTTGATATATTTTAAAGAATACGTACGAATATAAAACATGTCTCTTGTTCGAGAAACACTTTCATATTTTGTGTCAGTGAAGTATCATATATAAGTCAGGTGCACCGAAAGAAGTGCTAGTTCTGGAACACTTTGGGCAGGCACAGTGTACGAACGAAGAATAAATCGAGGACTTGGCGGTTATTGTGTCCAAATATAGTCGCTCCTTTCTTAGCACTTTATTCATATAATACAGATTAAGTACAATATTGTTTCAGGTGACTTTCGATATACTTATTGAGTAAGTATAGGGTACATTAGAGTTAAGACTCAGGCCAGTTACTACTTACCTAGGTGGCCATGACAACCCGTTGTCGGGTTACGACGACTTCATCAGCTCTCGCCAGGCGTCTCTACTTCGCACGCGCCGTCTCCAATCTCTTTCACTAAGCGCGGTAAGGTCTTCCTCGGCCTGGTCAATCCATCGGAGGCAAGGTCTTCCTCTTCGTCGTCGACCCTCAGCTTCCACCTCAAACACCTTTTTCGCTGGAGCTTCTTTATCCATACGAAAGATATGACCCAAGCAACGTAGTCGCTGAATTGTTATACGCTGGACTATGTCAATGTCGGCGTAGAGCTCGTACAGTTCGTGGTTCATTCGAATGCGATAGTCGTCGCCAACTCGAACAGAACTAAAGATTTTGCGAAGATCTTTCATCTCGAACACCCCAAGAGCGGCTCCATCTGTTTGCGATACCACCCATGCCTCAGCGCCATAGAGAAGCACAGGTTTGATAAGCGTGTTATAGGGTGTAAGCTGTGTCTATCGAGAGAGGGTTCTGGTACCTAATTGCTTACTTAGCCCCTAGTAGCACCTATAAGCAATTGTTATTCATCGCTTTATCTCCAGGCTGACATTGTTGTTGCTATTTACGGCGGTGCCAAGACATGTAAACTCCTTGACAAATTCAAAGTTGTATTTGCCTGCTGTAACATGGGAGCCTAGACGCCGTGCTTGCCCTCGTTCACCGTCAAACCCACTTTGGCTGATTCCTTTTCGATAGCGGCGAAATCAGCAGTTGCATCTCTCTTGGTTCTGCCTATTATATTGATATCATCAGCATACGCAAGGAGCTGGACACCTTTGTAGAAAATTGCACCATTTCGATGTACACCTGCCTTTCGTAAGATCCCCTCCATGATGAAATTGAAGAGATCGCATGATTCAGACGGGTCGCCTTGTCTGAAACCTCGTTCGGTATTAAAGGTTTCGGAGAGGTCATTTCCTACCTACACGGAGCTTCATATATTGCTCAACGTCATCCTGCAGAGCCTTATCAACTTTGCAGGAATACCGATCTCAAACATTGTTGCGTAGAGGCAATCCCGAATCAGGCTATCGAACGCAGCTTTGTAATCAACAAAGATATGATGGGTGTGGATTTGGTTTGCGTGGGTTTTGTCCAGGATTTGGCGTAGTGTAAAAATATGGTCTATGGTGGACTTGCCAGGACGAAAGCCACACTGATAAGGTCCAATCAGTGTTTTGGTATGCGGCTGCAATCTTTCACACAATACGCTCGAAAGAACCTTGTATGCGATAGAAATAAGACTGATACCTCGGTAGTTGGCGCAGATTGTAGGATCTCCTTACTTAAGTATAGGACAAAGCACACTGAGATTCCAATCGTCGGGCATGCTTTCCGCTAACCATGTTTTACTGATGAGTTGATGCATGCACCTTATCAATTCACCGCCGCCGGTTTTAAACAATTCAGCCATCAGCTCCTGCGGCTTTGTTGTTTTTGAGTCACTGGATAGCAACTTTAACCTCGTCATGGCTAGGTGGTGGAATTTCCACTCCATCATCGTCGATTAGTGGTGTTGGACTGCATTCTCCAAGGGCGGAATTGTAGGTATCGTCGCCTGCAAGCAGATTGGAAAAATTCTGTCTTCATAATCTCAATAAGCACTGCGTTTCTGTAACCAGATCACCATTCTCATCTCTACAAGTGGATGCTCCAGGCTTGAAACCTTGGGTTAGACGCTGAACCTGCTGGTAGAATTTTCGAGCATCCTTCTAGCCCTGGTACACCTCAATTTTTTCTCGCTCACGCTTTTTTTTTTCTTTTTTGTTGTAAACTCAGGGTCTTCTTCACTAGAGTTTGTGTCCATTCGGCCTTATATCAATGTGCGATTCGTTTTGTTACAGATATTTAGTAATTGTTTTTATGTCAACTTTCTTTCAAAACTAAATACTTCATATGATAACATAAATTTTAAACATTCTCGGATGCATTAGATCATAAAAGCTAAATTTTATTTAACAAAGATTACACCAAACCACTACATGTTCTAAGATGCTCACTTCGTTAGAGCTTACAACCATAAATCGGATTTGACCCCATCTAAGGTATAATGATGAGGTCAGTCAGTTTTGTTATACGCTAACAGGAGCTAGTGAAAATTCCATGCGTAGTCAGGTCGCTCAACACTTGGTGCGTCCTAAAGAGATTTTGGCACGCTGCGTTATCAAGGGATTCGAATATTGTTTTCACTGGAATATCGTTTTTCATTAGTTTCCATTAACATAACCTCTGTTTTAATGACCACGTCGATTTCAGCGTACAGCTCATAGAGTTAATAATTCATTCGGTACCCGCCGTTGTTGCTGGTTGAACCAAATATCCAACAAAAGATATTTCTCTGGAAGTCTCCAGTCTGGAAGTTTGGAGCCTTAACTCCAAAAATACATTTATATAAACTGTTCAATGTCAAAATTATTGCTAAAAAATAAAATGCATGATACTTGATATTTAGAGCTTTGAAAAATAGAGCTTCTGATTCTCGTCTAAAGTAACTCCCATTTGCAGGAATTATCATTCGTTTCATCTCAATTCTGAAACTTTTGGAGGAGTTTGTGAAGTATCCCAAAAAGACGAAGTTCCTTACAGCCTCAAAGAATGTGTTGTCAACAGTGAGTGGTTATCAAGACACTGGGACACTGATTTGACTCCGTGCGCTTGATATCATAAGCTTTCGCGATGGAATATATGTGCCTTCTCATTGGACTATCGAAGACATTGAACTATCTTAGAGCTACATAAGCAGTTCAGAACCTTGTCGAGCTTATTGATCCATTTCATTATTTAAATTAATAATATCATATATTCTGATAGAATTTAAGCGTTCAGAAAATGTCCATTGAACGAAGAAAGATCGAGTGATGAAGATAGTAAAGATTTGTTTCGAATTTGTTCAGTTCAAAATTATCGGGAATACGAACCATTGATTGAAAACTTAATAATCTCTGTTATACGATGTTCTATTAAGCAATCTATGGCAGAAGTGGAGAGATATATTTGTTAAAGATGATAGCTTCAATCCATGTATTTCTCTTGAACATTTCTCATTTATGTTTATAGCTGTACAGAAGGTTAAGGCACCTAAAATATCGTCGATTTTATGTTTCAGATATTGGTGATGTATAATTTTAAGTATTTTGCTACATTCTGTAGAATTAGACGGACTGCTTTGACAGAATTGTCTCATAGTTGGCAAAATTTAATTTAATTTTCAAAAAAGGCTACTTGTAGTTCATACACCAGAACTAACTAAATATGTTAGAACTCCATCTTCAGGGTACTTGATAGTGAAGCGGATACCCATTGATAGTTAATTTATTATCTTTGATTGCTTTTGCTTCATTTTTACTCTCACCTGATCTCACTTGTTTCGATATTATTATATCAGGTACTCATTCCTAAAAATCGTAAGTACGCAAAATTGAACCAATGAATCAACTGAAGTTGATTCAGGTGTACCCAATTGTTTTGGTTGGGCTATGTCGGTTTGTTGTTGGGTAAATGATTGTATTCGGTTCTGCTGACGTTTGTGGCGTGTATCAACTTCTGTGGAGTCTTTTCCAACTGGTGTCAGTCCTTGAGTGTGATGATCAACTTCTTGAGATTCTTCTCAAAATAAATTCGACATTCTATCTCGAAAGTTCTTTCGAAATTATTTTGGCCTTTTTTGATATAACTACAACAATGTTTTCGGCAGTTAGAGGGGTTCAGTTTAAAAACATAAAATGCGTAGACAGCTTTAACTGTTGGGTTTCAACCATGTCGGCAACTTCTCTCACCGATCTTCTGCCCGTCAAAAAGATGTGAAGTGTCGAAAGTCGGAAGAGAAAAATCGGCCATACCAGCGATTCTGCGACGGTTTTTTGAATAAAGTTAAGAAAAATCGTCGCAGTGTCGCCATATCTAAAATAGGAGTAATCTCCTAGTGAACTAATGATTAAACTAACTGCTTAAGTTGTCATTATAGCTGCATATTAGTTCAGTTTTGAAGTATCAAGTGACAACGTTTGAGCCTCAATAAATCGTATAATCCTAAAGAAATAAAATTTAACTCAAAGTTATTCTAGGGAAATAAAAAGTAAAGCTTTTTGACAAGCCCGGTTAAATTTTTTTAAAACACAAAGTACTGAAAAAGTTTTCGAAACTCTAGAATAGGCTATACTAGAAAGTTTAAGGTTATGGGCTTTGCTTATTCAAATTTTAGCATTAAAAGTCTGAAAAGAATTTTGAACGTTCTCAAAAAATCTCATCCTCTTTTGCAGTTGTTTGCTTATTTATATTTAAAATATCCATAAAAATGTAACATATTTTTTAACAGAAAATCAACTTATAGATTAATTTGAAGCTTTTTATCTGCAATTTCAAACAATAATCTTTACTTGTACCAGGCTTAAAACAACACAAAAATAAAACAATAAACAAAAGTAAAACATGTATTCATACAAGGAATTTTTAGTGCTCCCAGGGAAATATTTGCGACTCTCTCATCATCAGGCGCACCATCTAAAACATCATCAATTTAGCATCATCAGTTCATAGGTTTTATCAGTGGTCTTGTTTCCTTGTTTTTTTTTTCCGAACTTGTTCTTATTCATTCTTTACTATCAATCGCACTCTTTCGCAAGTCCCTTAGCACACGGTGTATGGCTAACCTTTATGCTACCTGCAACATATATTTTTGCATACCCTCTGGTGCTGAAATGCATCAATTTAATGAGCATGGAATATGCATTTAAAATATTTCTTGATGCTGAACAAAATTATCGAAGGCCAGGTCTACCAAGTTTTTACAGTCAGTGAGTACTGTCTATATTTAAATACCAGAGAGAGAGATAGAGAGGCAAAGAGAGTAGCAATGCTAAGGAAACCTATGCAATCGATTGCCAGCGATTTATCGATCGATTAGTGGCAAAATAATTCTGTGTAGGGTGGTGAGTACTATTTTATGATGTTGACATGTTTTATTAAGTTTTTAAAAATTAGCTCTAGACTTTAATTTTAATTGATTTTTTGTTTATTCTCTGAGCGTAAAATATTTTCCGTTATAACACTTACAGTTATAATGTTGTTGGTTATAATAGGTCTGATTCCGTACGCACTTCAAGTAAAATTCGGGTAAAGTTCTAGTAATAGAGAGTATTATGATTATCTATCAAAATGAGAAAATTTGTCAAAAAGTACGGAAACGGTTTCAAGTAAGTTTCAAGCACAACAGCTGTTTTTTGAAAACAATAAAATGTAATTGCTTTGTTTATTTTAGCTATTTTCATTAATTTCCTAACCAATTGCATACATTTTTTTCAAAACACAATGCAGAAATTCAATTTTATCACTTTGCCAATCAGCTGTTTGAAGCTCGAGTTTCGTGCTCGAAGAAATTTGTCAAGTAAAGTTCGAGTAATAGAGAGCGACAAAAAGTGACATTTTGCTTGTTCTTCTTCTCTCTCGTGCTGGAAAAATGTGTAATGAAACGCATTCGAGTAACTTCAAGTTACTTGAAGTGAGTACGGAAACAGACCTAATAATACCTTTTGAATCTAAGAAAACTAATTCTTATTTTATAAAACTGTTCAATATTTTTTGTACACTGCAAATAAGGACATCACATGTTATTTATTTATTCACTCATGGATATTGATGGCTGGTGAAAAAAATTACATTAACAATTTTCGAAAGTTAATGTAAAAGTCCTTTAGCCTTATCTCAAAAACGGAAATACCCTTTTTAATTTTTGGTGAAAAATTATTTATAACTAATAGGACTAAATATCTTAGGCCGATCATCATCAATTCATGCTGATCATCTCAAAAAATCTATGTATAAGTTTGTCAGGCAAGTTTAAATTTAAACACAGAAATTCTAGGTTTAAAAAATGTAAACTTAGATTCGGACAGAAGTTCTCAGAGATCATTGAAAAAATTTATACTAAAACAAGTAAAGAAAGTCTAAAGTCGGTCTAGGCCGACTATGCAATACCCTAAGCCCACTTTTCAAAAACAAAAAAATTTTTATTGTAAATGGGCTTGTCCGTGGGCGGATGAAGCCTATATTTTATATGCATTTAAATGTTGATGAAAAATTAACACATACCAAGTTTTATTCCCGTAACTCACAGTTAATGCTTTTATTGTGCTTTCGCTAGGGGAGGTGGGCGAGTTCATGGACGGATTACTCCCAATTTTGGAACACACCTTAGTTTTGGTATGAAATACATATATATCAAATTTAATTTCTCTATGACAAACATAACCTTATTTATTAAGTTTTAAACTTTTTGGGTTGTATGGGAGGTAGGCGTGTCCGTAGGCGGATGACGTCAATTTTTCAAAGCCATCTTTGTTTTGTTATAAAAAACATATGTGCCACATTTAAGCTCTTTAGGTTAAACACAGGCTTATTTATTGCGTTTTCAATTTTTGGGTTGTATGGGAGGTGGGCGTGTCCGTGAGCGGACGACGTCCATTTTTCGAAGACATCTTTGCGTTGGCATAAAAGACATACATACCAAATTTTATTGTTGTAGGCTTATTATGAGCTAACTTATGCAGTTTTAAATTTTTGCGTTGTATGGGAGGTAGGCGTTTCCGTGAGCGGATTCCAAAAATATTCGATAGTGCATATCCTTGGGTGCATGTGACCATGTGTACTAAGTTTCATCCAATTATTTCTACTCTTTCTTCTTATCCTGTGTATACGGACAACACACAGACGGACGGACGGACGGTCATGAATAGCTCGACTCACGAGGTGACGCTGATCAAGAATATATATACTTTTCTATACCGGACTCGCTTCGTTCTATGCGTTACAAACGTTTGCACAAAGTTAATATACCCTGACCTTTCAGGTTTAGGGTATAAAAATTAAACTTCAAATAAACTACAAACATAAACTCGGATTCGAAATTTTTGTTATGAATACGTTTGAAATTTTCAGAATTTCATGAAGTTTTGAAAAAAAGTATTCCAATGAAATCGACAATCAATATTATTTTATCAAACATTTTTTAAATGTTTTGACGTAGTCAAAGTTTTATAATTTTGACTACAGTAACGTTTACGAAGTTAAAGAAGTAAACTCAGTTTAAATTTTTAAACAGAGGAAAAGTTATCTGCCGATGAAAAAGCGATGAGTTACGACAATTGTTTTAATTGTGTTCAAAATTTAAACTATGTTTACGAAACCTGAGGTACAGGAATTTAAACTTTGGAGATGAGTTAACGGGCCTTAATTTTTGAATATTCAAATTTAATAAGGATTTTCTAGGTTTTCGCATAAACACAGCATATGGTCTTTTCTTAAAAAATCAAAGATAACTAACTTTGGTGAAGTACCTAGCACATTAGTCAATTACTGACTTTTTTTTGTAATATTGTAAACATTCACCTTATTTTCATCAAGAAACGGAAAAATGTAAAAAAGCCTGCTTATGGGTTCAAAAATAAAGCCAAATTTTCTTTGGTGATCTCTGTGTTCAAATGGAGGAGATTGAGATTATACTTACACGTTTACTATACTGAGTTTACTATACTGAGTAGTTGGAACATCGATTTTACGAACTCTACCCACGATGTGGGTATTAAACCACAGTCACCACTCTGCTCTCTGTGGTTTTTTTCCTGCGGTGTTATTGTCCATTTTAAATCATCGTTGCTAGATTCGGCAATTTTGCGCTTTTTTTTTTTGTTTTTCGCACCCACATTTTTAGGATTCACCTGGTGATTTTTTTGGCGATTTTTATAATTAGCCTGCTTCTCTATAAACACATCTAATGTTTTTGAAATTTTAATCAAACATATTAAAATTGGCTATAGAATTTTTTTTAGAACACTCTGTATACAATCGAAATCGAATATGAATCTTTGTTAAATTTCCATAGAAAAATGTTTTCATAGACGAAATGCCATCTGTCAGCGAAGAAGCTTGGGAATCGACATACAAAAGACACCAGCAAGGAAAAAAATGTCGCAATATTTGCAAGTTGTCATTCATCTTTCTTTCACATTGAAATGCATTCGTGGGTATTTTTATGGTCATAAATTATGACAAAGACTACAATTCGTAACAGAAAGAAGTTAGATATGCTTACTTCAATCATACGAGTAAAATATTTCATGAAGGCTCAAAATTTTTGTTGCAATTCGCTTCCAATATCTGATCTTGTGATTTCAAAAATAAATAGTTCAAAAAAGGCGGTTTAGTAGAACCAAAAACGATCTACGGGCATTTCTCCGATCAAAAAAAAAAATTATGCAAAAGTAGTTTTAAAAGTCCCTTTAACTTTTGAGTCGGTGTTCGGTGAAATCTAAATTTCGATCCAGCTTATTATATCGCACAAGATCTTCAAAAGTGACACAACTCAAAATTTTAAAATTTTCAGGAGAGGCAAAAACTTTTTCTTTTTCAAAGCAACTTAATACAAAAGAAGGACACAAAATGATTTTTTTAAAAATTAAAGAGCCATCAGATTAAAACAAATTTTTAACAGTCGATGGAGATGTGTGTTACGAATTGGTTTATATTAAAAAGTCAAAATTGAAAAATTTTGAGTTGTGTCACTTTTGAAGAGGGTGTGCGATATATAAGCACGTAATTTTTTAAAGGTTTTTTTGGTGCAATAAATTTCTTTACAAAAAATGGCAATTATCTTTTTCATTGGGCGATTTTGGGCGATAACTTCTTTAAAACTCGTGCTTTTCTCAAAAAAGTTCTGGCAACACTGTTTGAAATAGTGACTGACCAACAACTAAATAACCGCAAAACGTACAAAGATGGTTTGAGTCCTGGACTTGGACTGGTAGCGCCTGGGTGAACTCTACCACCGCTATTATTTCCGCTTGCTAGAAAACAAGGCTTGAATTTGGAGCATTATTAGAATTACAATAAACGAGATTGTTAAACGAGATTCTCCAAAAAATTCTTATTAAATGAAGAATAAACTCTTATTCTTTTATTTATTATTTTCTTTTGAGAAAGTAAAAAGTAGTTTTTAAAAATATTGAAGCTGAAAAATAAAATAATTTTAAATTTTACATTATAAACAGGTTTCCAACTTCAAATTCAATCTTTTACATTTCAAATTAAACTTTTTCCAAATCAAATGAAACTCTTAACAAGTCAAAAGAGAAAACAAAACTTTTTTTGTTTTTAAGTAAGGCAGAGTGGGGTGTTGTGAGACAGGTTTAGTTAGTTTTTGGACGATAACTTCTTTAAAAGTTAATATTTTTTTTTCTACAAACATATTTTATTTAGCTTATTCAATTGCCTTACATCCTGCGATCAAATTTTTTTTAAATTTAAAAATTTTAATAATTTTATTGAAGCTTGAAAAAAGATGGGATTTTTGGATTATAAAAAATTATGGGGTGTTGTGAGACACAACTATAAATATGAAAAAAATGGCATTTTTTGTTTAAAAGTCTGTATTGAAATAGGAAAAAATAAAAATACAGACAAGAAAATTATTCGCTTTCATCTGATTCGGCTAATTCGCAGCGAGCACAGTGAAAATAACCGGTTTTCATTTAGGTTATATGAACAGTTTTGTTTTCTTCCAAACTTTTTGGCACGTTTGACCTGCAAATAATGCAAAAGTCAACATCTTCCTCACCTGATGACAAAATTCTTGCCAGTACGTATTTCGTATGACGAATACGCTTTGGTGATTCCTTCAGCGATTTTTTGTTTTCGGTTTTTTTCCTTCTTTTGGTTGGGTTTTTTCCTCAATAAGCCACATTCTTGGAACAATTCCACATTCTTCATACATAGGCTTCCGGCCGCTTTTTGATTTTTGAAATAGGGGATCAAACTTCAGAGGACTTACCTTCTTTAGTGCACTTCTCAGCTCAGACGCCATGAAAAACCAATTTAATTTGTAAAATATTGGAAAAACTGGTTTCCTGCCGGTTTTGCCAATTTGCTATGCAACAAAATCGACTAATTTATCATTTGAAGCTGATGTGAAAGAAATTTTATCTTCTACTTTTCCATATAGCGGGTTCGATACACTCTCGATTTATCAAGATTATATTATTTGCAAACAACCCGAAAACAATTATTTTCTATGCCAATTTCTTAATGGCTGCCACTAGGTGGATGGATGTCCCATTTCTTTTTGGCTTTGTTGATACTTTATATGCATTACGTGGCTATAAAAATAATGAAATAAAAACAAAAATTAACTGTCTCACAACACCCCACATTTACTGTCTCACAACACCCCATATTCGACATTTTCAAAAGGCCATTGCGCCATCATCACATACAATATTTTTTGCAAAATCACTTCGGTGGATTGAAAGGCAATGGAGATAGATCATATTAATAAATATTTACCTTTACTTTTAATTGGCAATGTTTCTGGAAAGTGCAGAAAGGCAAACTATACAAAAAACTTTTAAGAGCGCGATCAAAACTCAAAGTTGTTACAGACACTAGGAATACGTGTCAATGCGATGAGTGCACATAATAAGTGAGATCCCATTGAGAAAATATTTTACAGTTAATGTGAGCATTCATAACATCACCGCTATGTCAGATATTGACGTGTCTCACAACACCCCATGTCTCACAACACCCCACTGTCCCCTACATTTTTATTGATATTGGGTATCAGACACCTAACTTAGACTGAGAAAACAACATTTTCAAAACTGGCAGAAACGTGCTACTTTTGAAAACGTTTAACCCAGATTTTGCTCCTCTAACGTTTATTTTTATTTTGAAAACGCACATTTTAAAAAGAGCTTCTAAAACGTCTGTTTGGCTTTCTGCAATAAACATTTTAAAATAAGCTGCTAAAACGTTCGTTTGATTTTCTAAAATGAATATTTTAAAATTAGCTTCAAAAACGTCTTTTTGATATTTTAAAATGAACATTATAAAAAGAGCTTTTAATTGCCTCTCTTGCCTATACGTAGTTAATGAAACTTAATCACCTTTTACGAAGTTCAAGTTTAGCCGAGCTTACTAGCGGTCGAATTTAATATTCAACCGTCCAGGGTGCAATCCCTGACGAAACCTGCAAGAATTTTTTTTATTTAAAACACATTTATTTTTTATATATTTCGATATATTGTTTTTAAGATTGTAAGTGCGAACTTCTTTCGAGGGTTTTTTCTCGAAAAAAAAAAAATTTCGAAAATTATTCCAAAAATCCTATTTTTTGGTGGTAACCACTGTAGTTTTGATATAACATGCTCATTTATCCCAAAGTTTTATCCCTGGAGCTAAACCATTTTATAGTATTTGCAATATTGTGGGTTGCATGGGAGGGGGCGTGTTTGTGGGTGTATGGCGCCCGTTTTTGTGCATATCTTAGCTTTGATATAAAAAAACATACCTGATAAATGTTATTCCTTTAGCTTAAATATAAAGTCTCTTTAAAAAGTTTTCAATTTTGGGATTGTATGGGAGGTGGGCGTATTTGTGTGTGGATGTATGGCAGGTAGACGTGTCCGTGGGCAAATTTCAAATATATTCAGTAATGCAGATAATTGGGTTCATGTGAAAATCATGTGTGTACATTATTTTTCAAAATTATATGGAAAAATTAAACATCTTCTTTTGTTAGATGCGCGTCAACTTTCTGCAAGTTCAACCCTTAATGAACACAGAAATATCTTCAAACCAAAAAAATTTGACCCCCTGACCTTTGCGGAAGTCGTTTAAAGGTAATTTTGAAAATAAACAGGACCTAAACCACCTTATAAAATATGGTGTGCAAACCAAAAAAAATATTAAATTTATTTTAATCGCATTTTCTAAAGAATATTTTGGACTCATTTTAGTTTTTTTTTTAAAAACCGTTCTGATTATTTTTGGTGACATTTTGATTCTGAAGGTTTCGGTATGTATATGTAAAGAAACGACTTGGAGTTTCTTCGGTGCTAAGATTTCCTTTTGGTTAAACTTTTTTGGTGAATAATTTTCTCTTATAAAGCGACAAACGTGTAAGTCCACATACAGCAGAAGTTGCGCTCAAAAAGTTTAAGCAATATTTGGGGAACCTTGTAGAACCAATACTCTTTTGAGGAAGGCTTTACCCATAAATAATTATTCGAATGCCAAATAAGAGGAATTTGTCACACAGAATACTCTACTTTTTTCAAATACTAAACATTTCTTATGAGTTTTTACAAAATGACCCTGCAGTGTGGCAGAGTTGGTTTGTACACGATATTTTATCCTGTATATTTTCAAAATTACCTTTAAACGACCTATGCAAAGGTCAGGGGGTCAAATTTTTTTGGTCTGAAGGTATTTCTGTGTTCATTTAGGGTTTTTAGAAAATTGACGCGCACCGAAGTATTTTAATAGTTTTGCAAAATGAACCTAGTCTAGTGTAGATGTCTCATGCAACTATCTCAACTCCTTTTTCTTATTCTGCATTGACGGACAGGGTTCACCAATCAACTCACGAAGTGACGCTTATCAATAATATTTATACTTATTCATACCGGGCTCGCTTATTTCTATGTGTTACAAATGTTGATGGTAAAATAAACTTTCTTTTTAGTTTCCTGAAATGAAAAAAAATAATTTTATTGTCATACTTGTATAAAATAATTTGATCAATACAATCGGAATGAAAATAGCTGCCAAGTAGTGGATTTAATTAAAGCCGATTTATAAGAATCCAGAACAAATCAATTCCGAAATTTCTGATAATTCCGATTCAGTGTGAAATATCGAAATTCTGAACAGATAAAGTTGGAATCAATTCCAATTTCTATTAAAATTATAACTGAACTGCTTTTTTTAATTCAAAATAACCATGTTTAAGATGTCAGATCTTCAAAAAAATATGATGTGTTACAGTCAAAAGCAATATTTACGAATAGTTTGTTATGAAAAAATTGTTTAAAAATATACATTGGTTTTTTGTTATGTGAATGCAAAAAAATAACTCCAAAAATGTTGCACCAGTTACTAAAGTTAACAGGACTAGATCTAAGCAAAATATTTAGCAGGGACATTACATACGCGGACATTACATATGTGTAAAAATAAGATTTTTTTATTTATTTTACTGTTCAATAGCCATATTTATGTACAATTATATATCTTCTCTATAAAAATTACGATTTAACCCATCATTTAAACCTTCTTCGCAACGGAAATTGTAAGCACTGCTTCCGTTTACACTTACAAAAAAAGGTGAACGTAAGGCCACAGCTTACAATTTCCGTTGCGAAGAAGGTTAAAATGGATTATATGCACGTCGTATATCAATACAGTACGGATGCCTTACGCTGTCATACACACATCCTGCTTATTAAATAAAGTGCATAAGCCCGATTGATTCCGATTGTCGAAAGTACATTCCCTGCACTTTATTTTAGTAAAGGGTCACGTAAGCACGTATGATGCATATCATACATTGCAAAAGGAAGCTTATAGTGGCGATCATGCCTGTGTAAAAGTAATGGGCATTTGGTATTGAAGTAGTATTTGGAATAATTCATTATGTAAGGATGGATTTTCCCACTGGGTAGTGACGATTGACTGACACGCACACATAAGCAAAGTCATCACATTTAATGATGACTTTCCCAGCAGGAAATGGGTCGATCCGTTTTCGAAGACGTCTCGAGACATGTCAGTTTCTTGCAAGACGAATCGATCCATTTCCATGGGTGTCTTTGAAGACATTTTCA